>JAFEMH010005343.1:0-166792 GCA_022495995.1 Adenophora triphylla var. japonica
CCCGATGGAATTCACCTTGTTATTGTTCGAAAAGGGTTTCCATTGTGTGGGCCTGGGGCGCTACAACACCTTCTTACATCAAGTTACTGGATTTCATATCGTAATCCCAAGCGGTTGTCGATGGTATGGCCGTGATGCGATGGAAGGCGCGATATTTGCTCTTGTCCGCATTAGGCTACGGGAATCTTGGGTTTGTAATTGGCGAGCGGGCTTAAGGAGACCCTCGCCAGTTAACCCTTCCCGGCCATCTTGCTCGGTGGCATGTCCAACTTTGTCGAGAGTGTACGGCATTTGCCCAGTAGAATTGTTGCTTTGTGGGAATTGGGTTTTACGTTTACTCATTGTTGTCCACTGATGGGCCGTGAAGGATTGTGAGAGACGTATCTTTCCCTTTCTCTTAGAGAGTAGGTCTCGGGATTGAATGCAAGCTGGCGGCCCGGTATACAGTATAGGCTGTGCGGTAGCCAACTTTTCCTTGAGATCCTTCTCGGGCTTGTGAGCCGGCATTGACCATGGCGGGGAGATGCAGGAAGAAATTGTGGGCAGATGAGAGTTAAGATGGAGCTGATGCTTACAGCGGAGACTTGAAGATCCGCATCACATTCGTCTTTGAAAGTGGCTCCATGATCTCGGAGAGTTTCCGGCTCCATCTCTTGTAGGAGATTCCCAACACCTTCATCCACTTTACGCTTACAGTGGTGATTAAGTCCTCGCGACTTGTTTCCCACTCTAAGTTGGATGTTGTGCACGTTCCGAGGAAGATGTTACTAATGCGATTCCCGGGTGTGGCGATCCGCGAGCTTGACCCTCGAAACCATCATGTAGCATTTGTGAACTTTTTAGCGTATCTTTGGAAGTGGTCGGCCATTTCTTTGGAGGGTTGCTCCTTTTGCTCTCATCGCAGAGAAGCGTAAGAGTGTCGACGATGCGTTTGAGGACATTCGGATTCCGTCGAGATCGAGTCCATCTCACGGCATTACGAACTTGGCGAGGGGAGAGGCGTGACCATTCCGGATACGTGGATTTGGCGTTTCCTTTGCTTTGGTAGCTGCTCATGGTGGCAGCTTTCGGGTCTTTCATTTGCTGCGACCATCCGAAGTGCTAAGAGTTGGGGTCCGGTGGTGGGCTTTGTGAGGCTCGGCGCCGGGTGCTTTACCACGTGAGCGGTAGTGATTGGAGGTGGAAGGCTTGGTATATGTGGATATATAGGAGCCTTCTACGAACGGCTGTATCGGGGTTTTGTCACACGAGAGTGTTTAGGGATTCGATGTATAAGCAGCAGGACGGAACCACAGGGAGGGTATTGAGGATATTGGCATCTGCAGAGATGGTCCGGCCCGGTGCGGCTTATTGGTGGTATTGAGTGATAGGGAGTATGGCAGAAGGTGTGGCCAAAAATGACGGGGTTGCCACTGAGAGGTGGCAACGTAGAGCCCCTAGATCATTTGTTTCCTTGGTTTGGAAGGCATCCGAAGTAAGTTGGCGGGGAGGAACCTGATTGAAGGTTTTGGTGAAGCTGGTTTCGGGGGAGATCGTCATCTTCGACCGGAGGACAAAAGAAATACCGTGCGGCCCGGGGATGGCCGCTATACCACGCTCATTCGGAAGGCTGTACCACGAGAATTCTGGCGATCTTCTTTACGCCTCTTGTGAACCTCACAAGCCCGGATGGCTTCTTCCAATGTCATATCTGTTACCGGTGGCGGGGGTCCTTCCCGTCACGATTTCTCGGTGAGCTAGACATGTCGGAAATTACTTAGGAGCGAGGGAATAGAAAAGCGTACGGCTGCCGTTGCGTGATCTGGCAAGGCGGCGGCCGGAAATCGAACCACTTTACGCTCATTGCGAGGAACGAAAGGAAGGGTTTAGGCTTCGGAAAAGGAGTATTTGGCTCAAGGTTTTCGGGCTTGTGCAATGTGCGATTGCCGATTAATGTTTACTTAAAGCGCGTTTTCTCGAGTCCCTAATCGGTTGGAAAAGAGCGGGTCTTCTTTTCGCAACTAATCCTAGAGCTCTAATCGGTGGATCTAGTCACTACGCTTATAAGCCCCTCGTTTCCATTGTAGATCATCTTTCTCGGGATGGACTATCCAGGCGAGGTCGATAAGGCAAGCGAGTTCCATAAACCGACAAAGAAAAAAGTGAACTTAAGGCTAGGCGATCACGCAAACTTTCAACGTGTGTGACGTACGGGCCACGATCGAAGTCAACGTCCTTAAGTTAAGGCGGGGATCGTGCCAAAATTTGGGCATGACCTCTCTGACTCGCTTGTGCGAGACCTTAGCTTTTAGGCGTTGGCCAAGTTGTGGGCGGTACGATACATACGGCGAGGTTTGGTGACACGGCGTCACATTGAACCTTCGGGTATATTTTTCGGCGGAGCTCAGCGTCAAAGTCAAGGCTGAAAAGCTCAAGACTTCGGGTCGGGAACGGCCGTCGGTCTCAAACTCTCGAGCTTGACTCGGAGCGGGGCCGGCGTAAAACATACACTTAGGCTTTATGACACGCGCTAAGCCAAAAACCAAGCCGGGGTCTTGGACAAAGTGTGACACAAAGAGTGCGTGGCTTACACGGGCTAGGATGGGATGTTTGGGACGACCCCGTGCGCCCCAGAAAGGTGTACGCGAGACCAATCGGAGTGCAGCGATAAGGCCATCCGGGTTAGGGGTTGTAGTGTGCGGTGTACCCAGGCGGCAAGTGCACGTGAAGTGCGGTGTTCGAGAGGCGGCAAGTGCGCGTAGTGTGCGGTCACTAAAATTCCTTTTAAGAAGTAAAACGAGATTTTTTGAGAATGTGTCTTAAAGGATTTATGATGCACGGTTCAAAGACGGCATGAAAATCAAACATGAATGGGGATGCACAATCATGGTAAGATTTTGAAAAAGTTGACAATGTAATGCCTTTGAAACAAAAACCGTTCGAGGTTTAAAGGAACACACACACGGAAACGAGGAAGGGTAAACTTGAAAGTTTGACCCACGGAAGGCTTTTTAGAAAACAATGGTAGTTTTGAAAAAAGTATCTCTTCCTACAGTGAGTCGCCAAGCCTGAAATTACCCGGATTTCGCGCGATGCGAAAAGGCGGTTGTCTTTCGCGGAGGGTTGGTGTACGAGACCTCGCTTCATGGGAAGGAAAAAATGAGGAGTCGCCACGCGGTTTTGTATTTTGAGCCCAAACGTTGAGAAACGGCTATTGTGAAAAGGTGTCGTGTTTATTGGTAGCAAAAACTTAGGAAAAGGCTTTGAAACAGGGGATCATTTTTATTGGCGGCAAAAACGAGTAAAAAGCTTTTTGTACGTAGATTGTTAGGTTCGGAGGTCAAGTTACGTTTCGGGTAGAGTATTACGAGATCGCCGAAACGCCTCGCATGACGAGTCTTTCTACCTTTCTCGAAAACGTGTGTGTGTGTGTGTGTTTCTTTTGAAATGGGGGCTTGAATGACAAGCTTAATCTTGGTTTGAATGTCAAACGTTGATTAGGTGACTTTTGAAAAGACGAGCGTTTGAATGACAAACGTCGGTTTGAGAGAAATGAGCTTTTGCGTGGCAAACGTCGATTTTGAGTTTGAAATGAGCGTTTGCGTGGCAAGCGTCAATTTTGAGTTTGAAAAGGAGTTCGAAGGTCGAACTCGGTTTTTGAACCGGGAATGTCATTGTTAACGATTTTTACGGGAAAAACGTATTAAATGATTTTAAGTGTCAAATGGCGGCTTTTAGTTTGAAGAGGAGCGTTTGGAGGCCAAGCGTCATTTCGCGCGTTTTGAAAGAGAGTTCGACGGACGAACTCCGGTTTTGAAGCCCGGGCATTACATTGTGCGATTTTACGGGAAAAATGCGTATTAAATGATATGCTATCAACGAATCGGGTTGCTGACTCGGACTTTGAAAAGTAAATACTATCACGATCCAAACGGGTCGGACTTTGTAAAATGACAAAGTATTTAAAGTGCGGTATCAACGGAATCAAACGATCCGGATTTGTAAATGACGATCAACGAGGCCAAACGGCTTGGATTTGTAAATGGCGATCAACGAGGCCAAACGGCTCGGATTTGTAAATGACGAGAAATTAAAATGACGATCGACGGATCGATCGATCCGGAATTGGTAAATGACAATAAAAGTAAGCAGACGGGGTCGGAACGCCGTTTTAACCCGTGATTACTTCTCTTACGGAAAAAGAAGAGGATCGAGGGGCTAAAACGTATCGGACCCCGTTAGATGGAGACGTCTACATTTTGATAACGACGTTCGAAACGGTTGTAGCGACTGTCGCGTAAACCGAGACGGAACGAGAGATTTAGAGAGAGGGAGTTATACCTATGGCTAGGGTTGACTCCTTTGGCTCGGGAGGTGTGTACGGGACACGGAAAGTGATTCGAAAGGTTGTTTCGAAGTAGTAAGGTGCGTATTTGATCGAAATACGAAGGTTTCACGCGAATCGAGACAGAACGGAGGCTCGGAAGGGGTGAAATCAGTTTGGGCCGAGGGGGTGGTGAATTTTTGGTGTTAAAAATCCCTTCTTCTTGCCTTTGACAGCAACTTCTATTTATAGGGTGAAAATAGCCGATTAAATATTCTTTTTATTTCGGTAAATTTTGGTAAGTTATTATGATTTCTTTCTTTAATTGTTCATAATATATATAAAGATGATATTATGACATTATAATTGAGTTTTGATAGTTTTGGTTCATTTTATTTGGCTTTGAAAAAAGGAATAAAATGGGTTGTGACTGAATGAAATGGGTTCTTGGCTTAAAGGGTTGAAATGGAAGTGATAGAGTGTTCTTAGTAAAAGAATTGTTCTAGTTTCGTGATTAATCTGGCTGTGTACGGAACTAGTGTAGTATGACGCCTTAGTACTTTAATGCTATATGGCATGGAAGTGAACACTTAGAGATAGCCATTAACTTGGCTTAGAGCCTTAGAAATTTATGCCGTGCACAGTGATAATTAAATGGAAAGCTTTGTTTTTATAATGTTATAAAAAGGTTAAAGTACTATTTTTCGACTAATAAATACAATAGTTAAGTGTTATTTCATTATTATTATTTTAATGAAATTCCGTTCAAAATATTTAATTGGCCCAAAATGATATTGGGAAGGGCTTTAAATATTGTCTTGAAAAAGGTTGAAAGGTAATTGTGAAACTTGAACCAAAGTTAGTAAAACTTGATATTTGAACTTGGAACCTTTAGAGAAGGTGTTTAATGTTATATGATGTACGCGTAGGGTTACTTATATTATATTGTATCCTTACGTGATGACCTGTATAGGGTTATTTGTTATTAGTGTGCATCAAATGTGTTGTGCGCTATTTACTTGGTTTGGACAGGAGTGGTAGCATCCTGTTACTGATTTACATATTGTGTAATGAATGTGTAGGACTTACGTGATATACTTTGTGTCATACGAGTTTACACATTCATAGTTAATTGTGCACATAGTGTTAAATACGTGTTACTTATCGTTTCAATTGCTTAACATGAGTTGTAGTACCATGTTTTATATATGTTGATGTCCCATTGGGTGGAATTACTTTCAAGTATCTGTGATGTGCTTGGATATGGTATACCAATTGATTTTTGGGAGTATAGGGAATGCAACCACTTATGAGAAGATATTTCATAAGGTGATTGGATGTCCTTATACTTGTACCGTTCACCCCTTACGTGGCCACGGATTGAGGGTTCGGCTTACGTGGATATGTGCGGTCATGCCACATGATAGCGAAGCGACTTATATGGATCTCTATAAGGGGTCGTATAAGAGGTGAATGTGCACTAGCGGTTCACCAAATGAGAGGAGTATGACTCCCACCGTAGTACTACATATGACCCCGAGATGGGGAAAAGGTAAAGGAAAGGTAACGTAACGTGTTTCTTGTTTTCCCAATGTGATTGAAGCAACTTTGTGTATGTGTTGCATGTTATATGACTTATTGGTCAGCAGGAAAAGGTGACGTAATGTGTTTACTGTTTTCCAATATTGAGCAACCTGTTTATGTGTTGCATATTGTATGGCATATTGTTGCATACATAATAGCTTGCTGAGATTTTATCTCACCCCTTCTCCCTTTACTGTTTTAGATCCCGCTGAGACAGGAAGACCGGACCAGTGAGGCCGGGGCAGGAGTTTGGACATCTTTTGGTTGTCGGGGTATGTGTTGTCTTGGGGAGTTGGGATTGTTATGGTGGTTATTCTTTTGGGAAATATTTTGTATATAAAACTTTCAGAAGCATGTTTCTGTTGGGTTGTGTTGTAAGTAAACTTGAGTTGGTTTGTTTTATGGTTGGCTTGTGTAAGCCTTACCAGTTGTAGATTTGTATAAACAGGGTGTGTTTGGTTTTAAACAGGTTTATATATCACCTCCGTGTAGAGAGGTTATTTTGAAATTGTTTTTAAAACGGGTTGTATACTTTTCAATTAAAAGTAAAGAAAAGTTTTTTTTAGAAGGTGTATTTTGGGACTCTCCATCCTGGGACACGAGTTTATAGGTCTCGGGAGTTGGCTTAGAGCCCACAGTTGGTATCAGAGCTTTGGCTAGAGTCAAGGGTAGATGTCTAGTCTAAGGGGGAGTGTGTGATATCTGACGCCGAATGTTTCCTGCAGTGATCAGTGTAATGGCTGGGATTGGTGGTGACCAGCAGGGAAATATTGGTGATCAGGGGGCTGGGGGAGGTCCTAATGCTGAGATGATGGCAATGTTTCAGACTTTCCTCTAGACTATGGCAGCTCAGGGTAGAGCACAGCAGCAACCTGAGGCAAGGCCGACACAGGGGTTAGAGAAATTCATCAAATTGTCTCCACCAAGCTTCAACGGAGATCCAGATCCACAAATAGCTGAGAGATGGTTGGAGGCCATGACTAAGATCTTTGTTGCAATGGAGAGCACAGATGAAGAGAAAGTCAGATGTGCAGTGTTCAAGCTAGAGGGTCCTGCTGAGCATTGGTGGCAAATTCTTAAGGAAAGCTGGGAGCGGGATCATAAGCCCCAGACCTGGGACAACTTCGTCAGTAAATTCAAAGAGCATTATATACCAGTGATCACCAAAGACAAGAAAGAGGTAGAGTTCCTAAAGCTTGAGCAGGGGGCAATGACAGTAGCCTAGTATTCTGCAAAATTTACAGAGCTATCGAGGTATTGTCCACATCTGGTACCAGATGAAAGCAGGAGGGTTTACAGGTTTGTCAAGGGACTCAGGTTAGAGTTCAGGAAGCAGTTGTTGACTCACGATTTTCCCAACTACCAGGCGGCAGTTAACATGGCATACAGAATTGAGAATGACATCGAGGAACATAGAGGTAAATCTGAGGGTAGTGGAAGCAAGGAAAAGTTCTCAGGTCAGAGTTCAGGTCAGAGCAAGAATCAACCTAGATCTTCAACTTCTGGAGTGGCTAAGGGAGGTACTGTTACAGTTTCTACTCGACCTGTTTCCAGCAAGTTTGGCACTGTTTGTAATTGGTGTAAGAAAGTGGGGCACTCAGAAGACAGTTGTTGGAGTAAGCAGGGAAAGTGTATGAGTTGTGGTGAAATGGGGCACTTCAGAATGGATTGTCCTAAGTTCAAAAAGGGTCAAGCTACGGGTGGTAGACCACAGTGTGACCAGCCCAAATGTGGGGTAAAGAGAGATGTTGAAGGAAAACCCAAAGAGAGAGTCTAAGGTAGAGTCTTTGCTTTGGATAGAGGCGCAGTAGATCCCACTGCGGTGATTAGAGGTATTGTCCCTGTCTCAGGGGTCAGGGCTCGTATTCTTATCGACCCTGGATCGTCTCATTCTTATGTGGCATCTCATTTTGCATTTACATTGCATAAGTTGCCTATGTTATTACCTTATGTGCTAGAGGTTTCTACTCCTGTGGAAGAGCACCTCGAATCCTCTTTGATCTATCATGGCTGTGAGGTCATTATATGTGGGCATGTGTTGCCAGTGGATTTGGTAGAGTTGCCAATCCATGATTTTGATGTTATTTTAGGCATGGACTGGTTGAGTTCTTGTCATGCCTTGGTAGACTGTCACAGAAAGAGAGTCACCTTTTATATTCCTGATGTGCCTGTATTTGTATTTGATGCTGATAAGTCTTTATTTGGCATTCATGTTATATCTGCTATAAAGGCTAGAAAGTTGTTGTCTAAGGGGTGTGAGGGTTACCTGGCTTATGTGGTAGACTCTGGTAGGAAGTCTCCTGAGTTATCTGGTGTTCCAGTTGTGAATGAGTTCAGTGATGTATTCTCAACTGAGTATTCCATGCCTCCTGATAGAGAGGTAGAATTTTGCATTGACTTATTGCCGGGTACTTCACCAATTTCTAAGGCACCCTACAGAATGGCTCCAGCTGAGTTAAAAGAGTTAAAAATTCAGTTGCAGGAGTTGTTAGACAGAGGTTTTATTCGTCCCAGTGTATCACCCTGGGGAGCACCAGTGTTGTTTGTTAGGAAGAAGGATGGTACTTTACGGTTATGTATTGATTACAGACTACTGAATCAAGCTACAATTAAAAACAAATATCCTCTTCCTCACATTGATGATTTGTTTGATCAACTTCAAGGTTCCGTTATATATTCTAAGTTGGACTTGCGTAGCGGATACCATCAGTTGAAAATCAAGCCAGATGATGTTTCTAAAACAGCTTTCAGAACAAGGTATGGACATTATGAATTTCTTGTTATGCCATTTGGGTTGACCAATGCACCGGCAGTCTTTATGGATATGATGAACAGGATCTTCAAGCCTTATCTTGATAGTTTTGTGGTTGTCTTTATTGATGATATCCTGGTATACTCAAAATCCAGGGAAGATCACGAGAGTCACTTAAGGATTGTTTTATCAGTGCTTCGGGAGAAACAGTTGTTTGCAAAGTTCAGCAAATGTGAGTTTTGGCTGGAACAGATTTCTTTCTTGGGTCACGTGGTATCCAGCACTGGTATTCCAGTAGATCCTTCAAAGATTGATGTCGTAGTCAACTGGAAACAAATTGACCTTCTACGATTCTGAGGTTCGTAGTTTCCTTGGTCTAGCGGGGTATTATCGAAGATTTATTGAGGGATTTTCGAGGATTGCAACTCCGTTGACCAGATTGACGCGGAAGGATGTACCATTTATATGGGATGCTAAGTGTGAAGCTGGCTTTACTGAACTGAAGAAGAGATTGACTTCAGCTCCTATTCTTACACTTCCAGAGGGTTGTGAGAACTTTGTTATCTTTAGTGATGCTTCTAAAGAGGGATTGGGTTGTGTACTTATGCAGAATGGGAAGGTAATTGCGTATGCTTCGAGGAAGTTATCACCAGCGGAGCAGAATTATCCTACTCACGATATGGAGTTAGCTGCTATTGTTTTTGCATTGCATAAGTGGAAACACTATTTGTATGGGGCAAAGTTTGAGATATTCACAGATCATAAGAGCTTGAAGTACTTGTTTACTCAGAAGGAACTGAACAACAGACAGAGGCGTTGGTTGGAGCTTCTGAAGGATTATGACTGTGTCATTTCTTATCATGCCGGGAAAGCTAACGTGGTGGCTGATGCTATTAGCCGTAAGACTCATTTATCATCCTTAGTATCTCGGGAATGGAGAGGTGATATGTTGTTTGCTAATGTCAGAGTAGTTCCTACTCTTTATGGAGATCTTCTGGAAGCTTAGTTGAATGATGATGAGTTAAAGAAAATCAGGGAGAAAGTGCAAGATGGCAAGACTGGGGAGTTTTCATTGAACAAGGATGGAATTCTCACCTTCAAAGGCAGGATTTGCGTACCTTCTTTCCCAGAGATCAGAAGACAGGTATTAGAGGATGGCCATAAGTCTCGATTTGCTATTCATCCTGGAAGCACCAAAATGTATCAGGATCTGAAGAGAGGTTACTGGTGGAATGGTATGAAAAAGGAGATTGCGGAATTCGTATCAAAGTGTTTGACTTGCCAACAGATCAAAGCGGAACATCAGAGGCCAGCAGGATTGCTTCAGCCATTGGATATTCCTGAGTGGAAGTGGGAGGGCATTTCTATGGATTTTGTGACTGGATTGCCTCCTACTCCGAGGAAGATGGATGCTATATGGGTAATTGTGGATAGATTGACCAAATCAGCTCATTTTCTACCAGTTTCAACCAAGTATTCCTTGGAGAGATTGGCTCAGTTGTACATCCGTGAGATTGTGAGATTGCATGGAGTACCTGTCAACATTGTTTCTGATAGGGATCCGAGATTCACCTCGCGGTTTTGGAGGGCTTTGCATGAAGCCTTAGGGTCTAAGTTGAGTTTTAGTACAACATTTCATCCTCAGACTGATGGGCAGACAGAGAGGACCATTCAGATTTTGGAGGACATGCTACGGGCTTGTGTGATGGACTTTCAGTTATCTTGGGAAGACCATTTGCCTTTAGTGGAGTTTGCCTACAACAATAGCTACCAATCCAGCATTGAGATGGCACCATATGAGGCACTGTATGGGAGGAAATGTAGGTCCCCAATTGTTGGGACGAGGTTGGTGAGGCTAGACTTTGGGGTCTAGACTTGATTAGAGACTCAACTGAGAAGATCAAGGTGATCCGTGATAGATTGAGGACAGCTCAGAGTCGTCAGAAGAGTTATGCCGACACTAGAAGAAAGGAGTTATCCTTTCAGGTTGGTGATTTTGTGTTCTTGAAGATCTCACCGAGAACGGGGATCAAGAGGTTTGGCAACAAAGGGAAGTTGGCTCCTAGATTTGTTGGTCCATTTGAGATTTTAGAGAAGGTGGGCGAGTTAGCCTATCGTTTGGCTCTACCTCCATCTCTTTCTTCTCTTCATGATGTGTTTCATGTGTTCATGTTGAGGAAGTACTGTTATGATTCCTCTCATGTGTTGAGTTCTCCTCCTGAGGATGTTCAGGCGGATATGACCTATGTGGAGGTACCATTGCGAATTCTAGAGTGGCAGGTCCGAGAATTGCGTACCAAGAGTATTCCCGTGGTGAAAGTTCTTTGGAAGAATCACACCATTGAGGAAGCTACTTGGGAATTGGAATCTGAGATGAGACAGAAGTATCCTGAGTTGTTTGATCATTCAGGTAAGTGAAGTAAAAAAAATTCGGGACGAATTTTATTTAAGGGGGAGTGAGTGTCACGGCCCTAAACCTAGGCACATTTTGGTCACACGTGGAGCACGTGGGAGTGGGGTGCATTGCATCTCATATTATGAATTATATATTATTTGGTAGTATTATGTGTTTATTTGGCTAAGTTGCTAAATTACGTGATTTTAGATGTTATTAAAATAATTTTTAAAATATAATGTCTAAATGAAACAAGTGAGAATTAATGTATTAAAGTTATAATATTTGAAATTTTAAATAGAAATGTTATAAAAAGTATAAGTAGCATTTTATTATAAGTCGAAGGGAGTAATAATAATAATAATAATAATAATAATAATAATAATAATAATGATAATGATAATAATAATAATAATAAAAGAAAAAAATGGGACGGATCAGACTAAACTAAGAAGGAGAATTGTGATATTTTCTTGGGCCCACAATTTCAATTTGGAGCTTCATCCTTTAGTTGCCACCAAGTGGTTCTTCACGTGGCCAAGGCTTGTAATAATACTAGTAGATAGAGAAGCTTTTCCTTCTCACCTTCTCAGCTCTTCTATTTCTCTTTCTCATTATACGTACCGATTCTAAATTTAGGATTACCTTCAGAAATTCGTAGAAATTTAATCGTTGCTCCGTTTCAAATTTCGACTTCATATTTGTGATCAGGGAGTTGATTAGAACAAGAATAGCCAATTAAATCTTCTTTTTATTTCAACAAATTTTAGTAAGTTATTATGATTTCTTTCTTTAATTGTTCATAATATATATAAAGATGATATTATGACATTATAATTGAGTTTTGATAGTTTTGGTTCATTTTATTTGGCTTTGAAAAGAGGAATAAAATGGGTTGTGACTGAATGAAATGGGTTCTTAGCTTGAAGGGTTGAAATGGAAGTGGTAGAGTGTTCTTAGTAAAAGAATTGTTCTAGTTTCGTGATTAATCTGGCTGTGTACGGAACTAGTGTAGTATGATGCCTTAGTACTTTAATGCTATATGGCATGGAAGTGAACACTTAGGGGGTGTTTGGTTCGGCGGAATTGGCCATTCCGGGGCGGAATGGAATGGTCAATTCCGTTGACTTCATTCCTTCGGCATGTTTGGTTCGTTGGAATGATTTTTTTTCCATTCCCTACGAAATGAAAATTCATTCCTTGGAATGAAAATTCATTCCTTCCAATATTGGAAGGAATGAGGAATTCCCTTGGTGATGGAAAAAAAAAATTTGGACCAAAATACCCCCAAACCCAAACCACCCCTACCCCCCTACCCACCCCCAATCAGCCCCTTCCCTACCCTACCCCCACCCCCCCACCCACCCCCACAAAATTTTTTTTTCTGCGTACCCCCCCTTCCAGCCCTGCCCTGCCCTGCCCTACACCCACCCCCACCCCCCCCACCCACAAAATTTTTTTTTCTCCTATCCCCCGCTTCCCATTCTACACCCCCCACCCCCCACCCATCATAATTTTTTTTTTTCTGCCCCCCTTCCCAGCCCTACCCCCCACCCCCACCCACCCCCACCCCCCGCCCACCCCTTACCCCCACCCCCACCCCACCCTACCCCCCACCCCCCACTTTACCCCACCCACCACCCCCTTCACCGCCCCCCACCCACGCCGCCCCCCCTGCCCTCACCTCACCCCACCCCACCCCCCACAAAAAATATTTTTTACTCATTTTGCATACCCCCACCTGCCTACCCCCCACCCCCACCCCCACCCCGCCCCCACCCCCACGAAATTTTTTTTTTTTAAAAGGGTAAATTGGTCATTTTATATGTTTTCATTCCATTCCTATAATTTGTATTTTCAAATCAAACATGATTTGTCAAGGAATTGAATGACAATTCCATTTCATTTCGTGCCAACCAAACGGAGGGATTTGACCAGTTTTTTTCCATTCCAATTCCTTCAGAAATTCCATTCCATTGACCATTCCATTCCTTCACTTTTTTTCCACCGAACCAAACGGCCCCTTAGAAATAGCCTTTAACTTGGCTTAGAGCCTTAGAAATTTATGCCGTGCACAGTGATAATTAAATGGAAAGCTTTGTTTTTATAATGTTATAAAAAGGTTAAAGTACTATATTTCGACTAATAAATACAATAGTTAAGTGTTATTTCATTATTATTATTTTAATGAAATTTCCTTCAAAATATTTAATTGGCCCAAAATGATATTGAGAAGGGCTTTAAATATTGTCTTGAAAAAGGTTGAAAGGTAATTGTGAAACTTGAACCAAAGTTAGTAAAACTTGGTATTTGAACTTGGAACCTTTAGAGAAGGTGTTTAATGTTATATGATGTACGCGTAGGGTTACTTATATTATATTGTATCCTTACGTGATGACCTGTATAGGGTTATTTGTTATTAGTGTGCATCAAATGTGTTGTGCGCTATTTACTTGGTTTGGACAGGAGTGGTAGCATCCTGTTACTGATTTACATATTGTGTAATGAATGTGTAGGACTTACGTGATATACTTTGTGTCATACGAGTTTACACATTCATAGTTAATTGTGCACATAGTGTTAAATACGTGTTGCACTGCTTCAATTGCTTAACATGAGTTGTAGTACCATGTTTTATATATGTTGATGTCCCATTGGGTGGACTTACTTTCAAGTATCTGTGATGTGCTTGGATATGGTATACCAGTTGATTTTCGGGAGTATAGGGAATGCAACCACTTATGAGAAGATATTTCATAAGGTGATTGGATGTCCTTATACTTGTACCGTTCACCCCCTTCTGTGGCCACGGATTGAGGGGTTCAGCTTCTGTGGATATGTGCAGTCATGCCACATGATAGCGAGGCAGCTTATATGGATCTCTATAAGGGGTCGTATAAGAGGTGAATGTGCACTAGCAGTTCACCAAATGAGAGGAGTATGACTCCCACCGTAGTACTACATATGACCCAGATGGGGAAAAGGTAAAGGGAAAGGTAACGTAACGTGTTTACTGTTTTCCCAATGTGATTGAGCAACCTGTGTATGTGTTGCATGTTATATGACTTATTGATCAGCAGGAAAAGGTGACGTAATGTGTTCTTGTTTTTCCAATATTGAGCAACTGCTTTGTTTATGTGTTGCATATTGTATGGCATATTGTTGCATACATAATAGCTTGCTGAGATTTTATCTCACCCCTTCTCCTTCTTTGTTTTAGATCCCGAGAGGCAGAAGACCGGCCCAGGACCAGTGAGGCCGGGGCAGGAGTTTGGACATCTTTTGGTTGTCGGGGTATGTGTTGTCTTGGGGAGTTGGGATTGTTATGGTGGTTATTCTTTTGGGAAATGTTTTGTATATAAAACTTTCAGAAGCATGTTTCTGTTGGGTTGTGTTGTAAGTAAACTTGAGTTGGTTTGTTTTATGGTTGGCTTGTGTAAGCCTTACCAGTTGTAGATTTGTATAAACAGGGTGTGTTTGGTTTTAAACAGGTTTATATATCACCTCCGTGTAGAGAGGTTATTTTGAAATTGTTTTTAAAACGGGTTGTATACTTTTCAATTAAAAGTAAAGAAAAGTTTTTTTTAGAAGGTGTATTTTGGGACTCTCCATCCTGGGACACGAGTTTATAGGTCTCGGGAGTTGGGAGGAGCCCACACGAAAGACATAGGATGAGTATAAAGATCCAATCTTTATACCCCTCCCCTTTGTCCCTTTGGTACTTGAAAGCATCCCGTGGGGCAGATCGGTGTAAAGGTCTCATCTTTACATCGTTTCCTCCACTAAAGATGCCAGAGTCGAAGTCCGTTTAGAAACGGACGAACCTTAGCCCCTACATCTCCGATCATCACTTGAGACGAGTATAAATGTCCCTACTAAGCTCAAATCGTCTCAAGATGTAGGATTGATGGGCAAAAGGCCATTCCTTTCTAAAGAGTCTCATTCTTGAACTATAAAAAAGGTGTCCCTATTTTGATCACATATGACCAAAGGTCACTTAATGATGATCATAAGTTCAAGATGAGCACGGGATCAAAATCCCGAACACATCAAAATCCAAGGAATCACGAGCGATAACCAACTCAAATGGTTTATACGTCCGGAAGAGAACTTGACACATTCCCTCCCTTTTCAAATCACACACACACACAAGAGCACAAAACAAGCACGAAAATCGGATCTAGGAAGACTTGCTTTGGCAAGGGTTCTTGGGTGAACGCCAAACGTTCTTCCCAAGGAGTAACTTAACCTCCAGACCCTATTCCTTTTTTTCAAAATTTTGAGGAAATCAAAATGGCGTGGCAACTCCTTTTTTCAATTAAATCGGATGTCTTCAAACCGATGTGAAGCGGTGACCCCTTACACGAGAAAGCGGTTCAATAAAAAACGCCGCGACCTTGGGCCCACATTCTGTGAGCACCCCAACCCGGGACCTAACGCGTGTCCCGAGCTTGAGAAGCTCAAACTAAGAAAACCCATCTTAGATTTTTAAAACTTTTATTTGCCTTTACAAGAAAACCAATTCTCAATTTTTCCATCAACAAAATCAAATAATAATATCTCCACTTGGAGGAATTTAAACAAATACTTTAATAACCATACTTGATTAATTACATTGAAAACCCTAATTAACATTATTTAACAAAAGAGTTTTCCTTACAACTTATAAAAGAGTAATACTTAAATATGACTCCCGACAACCCGCTCATATACCTATCCTGACAAGTCCCAAAAGCAAGAGTCCAAACTCTTTCCCCGGCCTCACTGGTTCAGGTCACATGTCTCAGCACAATCTAAAGCAGTAAAAGGGAAGGGGTGAGAATAAATCTCAATAAGCTATTATGAATGCAGCAAGATGCCAAACAAGATGCAACACATAGCATGGTAGCACATAACACATTATGAAAGCGGTAAACACCTTACGTTACCTCATTTTACCTTTTCCCGTCTGAACAATAAGTCGTACAACGTGGGAGTAAAACTCCACTCTTTGGTGAATTGCCCCCATGCACATTCACCGCTTATAGGTCTCCTACCCCAGAGATCCATATAAGAAAACAGGATACATATATGACCCCTAATTTAGAGTATCATATACTATCAGCGCTACTGTAAAGCTTGGCTTCATACAGAGCATTCCACCGGTATACCAAATCGCAGCATAACCGTAAGGGCTTTTTCTTGCTCAATACAGTAGCTTGCACAGCCCACTCTGTGGCCACAGAGGGGAACGGTCACAGGTATAATGAACCTTCAATCACTTATAGAACAAATCAATAATTGATTGAATTCCATTATACCCCCGAATCACATATACCCGTTCAAGCACATAATAGATACTTGAAATAAATTCACAAAAAGGGATAATAATATAACAACATGGTAATGTATACTCATGCTAATCAATACCATAGTGCAACAATCATTTAATACACTATGCATAATCCATCAATGAATATGAACTCAAGTAAGGTATCCATATAACCACATAATCCACATCGGGATACAATATAATCACCATGCCAGATAATACACAACTGGGATACAATACAACCATATACCAAATAATCCACAATTGGGATACCATATAATCACCATGCCAGGTAATACACAACTGGGATACAATACAACCATATACCAAATAATCCACAATTGGGATACCATATATTGATGTAACACATATACATTTCTAACCAACACATTAGTGTGATTATAGTCTCTACACTATGCAACTAATCACCAAGGTATGGGAGCAAGTAAGGCCACCCTAAACCATAACCATTTCTACGAAGTTATTACTCAACCTCGAATAATCTTAATAAAAGTGCAAGTCCTACTTCCCAAGTTTGAACCACTTTGGTGAAGTTACAATTCAAGCTTATCAACCCTTTATCGGACAATATTCTATATCACAAGGTCTCTATGAAGGTTCAAGCTCAATTTACCAAGTGAGAGTCACAATTTATAAGTGATCAATCAAGCTTACTAAACTAATTCAGGTTCAGCTTTAAAATGAGGTCTGGGGTCTTGGGCGACCGCCCATACCACTTGGGCGACCGCCCAAGTGGGTTTTCAAATGTACTAGTTTCTGCCCTCTTGGGCGACCGCACACACACCTCTTGGGCGACCGCCCAAGAGGGTTTTCAAGGTAGGCAAGTTCCTGGCAGCATGGGCGGCCGCTCATGCCCCTTGGGCGACCGCCCAAGTGCCCTTCCAGCAATTTCCCTAGATTTCAACCCTTCCCACTTAGCTTCATTTCCTTTTCTTTTTCTCTACCCTAATTTCTTAGAACACCCAAAGGATTTCCTAGCTTTACAAAGTCCATCCTAAATCATGTCAACCCAAAATAATGTAAGCTTAGATTATTTATCACCAATTCTTCCACCCATTTCATATATTCTAAATCATCTTTCATGAACATTAACCTCATTCTATTTCATTTACCAAATCACCCAAATCTTATAAAGTTTCCAAAGCATCTAATAACCATTTTAATAATAATAACAATACCAAATAATTCATGAACATTAATTAGAAGAGAAAATCCTAATAACCCCATTCAAGTCATTAACATATTACTTCCATTATATCCTCATTCCTTCCACTTAAACTCCCATATCATAACTAAAATCAATTAAATCTTGAATAATCATTTTACTCAAATAATCATATTAAAAATACAATATACTTTTTATTTTCATAAAACATTCATTAACACATAAAATGTGCAATATTTAGAAAGAAGTCATAATAACTTACTTAGAAATTATGAAGTGGATTAAGGATCTTCTTAGCTCAATGTGCTCCCCTCTTCATCCCGAACACGAAAGTACAATTAAATCTTCAAATGGAAAAAGAATTAAGCTTGCTAATGACTTGGAAGAGGTGATCTCCAAGAAGGTTTCCATGGGGAATTATGGGAGGAGTAAGAAGAAGATGATGGAGGGAGTATGGGGTTTGCTTGACTAAATGGAGGAGGTGAAGGAAGGGGTGTAGGGAAAGTATGGGAGGAGCATGGGGGTGTTGACTAAGGAGGGGGACAAGGTGAGGGAAATGAGGGGAGAGTATGGCCCCCCATCTTAATCAATTAAAGCATTTTTAAAATCTTTTCATTAAAATTTTTTACTTCTTTTCCCTACACAAAGAAGCCTAACTACTCATATTTTATTTATTTTATCCATTTCTATTATTATACTTCTCCCAAGATGCTTTATTTAATTTCCCAATCATCTCAACCTAATATAAGAAATTAATGATATAAAATGATCACATACTATTAACAATAATATTAAAAGCATATATTATGATGCTAAGATTAGTGCCTAGGGTTAGGGTCGTTACACATTCACAGTTTGGCGACTCTGCTGGGGACTCAAATAAGTTTTTTTTTTATAAAAATAGAAAAATGATACTCGGTATATAGGTGGAAACCATTAAATTTCCTTTTCAACGCCTCCTTGTGGAGTTGGGGATAAATTATGGTAGAACAATGCCACGTACCGATATCATTTCAAAAAAAAGAAAAAAAAATTGTGGGTTAGCCTTCCGTCGCGGATCCAAATTTTCGTGCTTGTTTTCTTTCCTTATTTTTGCATGCATTTTGGTTTTTGGGATTGTGCATATTCTGAATACTGAACAGGGAGCATTCTGAAGCTGAAAAGGTGCCAAAATGGTTGGGGAACAGCCTGGAAATGAAAAAAATTGAAACCAGGAAAACTGCTTGATCCAGCCGTACGGCTCGATCTGCTTGGATCCTAGCCGGGCGGCTTCTTTGGGCAGTTCCACCAGGACACTTCTGAGGTTAATCTGGCAGCCTTGGCAGCTTGGGGCTATTCAGTTCCAAGACTGACCGGGCTCCAGAAAATTTATGTGCTTAATTGTTGCATTTTCCAGTCCCGAAAATCATTCCTTTAAAATACATTTCTGAAAGTTTTAACTCGAAAAGGAATATTTTTAGGTGGCCGCACACTACGCGCACCATTATATCCTGTACACTTTGCACACACGTCCTTTTAACCCGGGGTGGTTGTTTAGCTGCAGTCACGGACAGCATTACGATGCTCCCGGGTACGCACGGAATCATCCCAAACTCCCCATGGCAGCCAGTGTCGACCAATGCACTAGTCCGTGTCACACATTTTAAAACCGTGACTTTTGGTTAGTTTTTGGTCTAGACTGTGTCATACAGCCTAGTTGCATACCCCTGTAAAGGTCAAACCTTAGCCCATGTCGAAAAGTCAAGATCCTTCGCGCAAGCGAAACTCTACCGAAATTCCTCCAAGGAAAATTGGCAGAATATTGACTTCGACTTTGACCCGCACGGGATACGTAAAGGTCAAACCTTAGCCCATGTCGAAAGTCAAGATATTTCGCGCAAGTGAAACTCTGCCGAAATTCCGCCAAGGAAAAATTGGCAGAATCTTGACTCCGGCATTGACTTCGACTTTGACCCGCACGGGATATGTGAGAGTCAAGCCCGATTCCGTGCCAAAAATCAAAAGATCTTTCGCGCAAGCGAAGCTCAGCCGAAATTTTGTCAAGGAAAAATTGGCAAGATCTTGACCCGGCATTGACTTTGACTTTGGCTCGTGCAACGTATGCAACAAAGCTCAATGTAACGCCGTGTCATTCGACTTTTATCGTCCGACCCATGCCTATTATTTTCTTGGACAATGCCAAAGTCAAAACGTCAATCGCGTAAGCGAAACTCTGCCGAAATTTCGTTAAGGCTGAAAGACGAGACTTTCCCGGCATTGCCTTGACTATAATCCGCATCGCTCGTGCGTTAAGAGTTCCTATGACCCACTAGACCCTAGGACCGTTCTTCTCTCTCGGTCGGTGGGATCCGCGTGCCCTATAGGACCCTCGCCCGGGGCTGTCCACCCTGGGAAGTCGAAATACATGTGAAAACGAGGGGCTTATAGACGTAGTGACGGAGCCCACTGATCCAGGATCTAGAGTAGTTGCGAAAAAGAAGGGAAACCTTTTCCAACCAAATAATAATAATTAAAAGACATTGTTTTAAGTAAACTTGAACAACTAATGGAATCACAATTGCATGGTCCCATTTCTGGAATCTCCAATCTCGACCTTTCACGGTCAAATCTCCAATCGAGACCTTTCACGGACAAATTTCCAATCTCAACCTTTCACGGTCAAATCTCCAATCGAGACCCCCACGGTCCGATCTCCGATCTTCGATATCGACCTTTCACGATCAAATTTCCAATCTCGACCTTTCACGGTCAAATCTCCAATCGAGACCCCCACGGTCCGATCTCCGATTTCTGATCCTCATCTTTCACGGTCAAAGTTCCAATCTCGACCTTTCACGGTCAAATCTCCAATCGAGACCTGCAGGTCCGATCTCCGATCTTCGATCTGGACCTCTCACGGTCAAATCTATAATCGCGACCTTCACGGTCCAATCTCCGGTCTTCGATCTCGACCTCTCACGGTCAAATCTCTAATCGCGACCTCCACGGTCCGATCTCCGATTTTCAATCATGACCTTTCACGGTTAAATTTCCAACCGAGACCTTTCACGGTCCAACCTCCGATATCAACCTTTCGTGGTCAAAAAAGGCAACCTCGACCTTTCACGGTCAAATCTCCAATCGAGACCCCCACGGTCCGATCTCAAATTTTTGATCTCGACCTTTCACGGTCAAATCTCCAATCGAGACCCTCACAGTCCAATTTTCAATCTCGACCTTTCACGGTCAAATCTTTTCTGATCAATTAGGATTAGGAGAAAATGTGTTTTAAGCAAAATTTAAGCAATGAGTGCATGTTACTTGAGCCTTCAGCCTAAACACTTACCTCCGAGTCTAAACCTTGCCTACCTCCTAGTCAAAACCTCGCCTACCCCCAAGTCTAAACCTTGCCTATCTATTTTTCGCAGCGAGAAAGAAGTGGGTGAGAATACCGGGTCAGCGGATTTTCAGTGCGAAAACCCTCAGGTTCAGACAGTTCAGCAGGATCATCAGTTTAGAATGGCAGATGTGACCGAAAACAGTGATGGTATGGGTAATCCGGTGACTAGACAGGAAGAGTTAGTCCTAGCTTTGGAAAATGACCATAAGGTTCACGAGGAGCAGCAAGCCATGCTCCTCGGTGTTCTCCGCCGTCATGGGATCCAGGTAACAGTTGAGGCAAATGGTTCTCTGGTCATAGTCGAAGATGAAACTCCAGAAACAGTGATCTCAGTCCCTCCATCCTACAACCAATACCCTCCATCCTACAGTCAATACCCTCCTCCTTTGACATATGATCCTCCACCAAGGACTACTGCGCTCCAGTTCCCTCCAGTGTCTCATGCCATCAGGGCTCCATCGCCCTCAGCTCCTCAGAACAGATTAGGCTTCATCACACCTGCTTCTCAGTTTCAGCAATACTTGCCAGTTTATGCTCCAACTTCACATATTCAGTTTGAGCCACGTGGCTATGTTCTGAAGCCCCTATACCCACCTGAATACGATCATGAGTTGCTAAAATAAAATTCGGATGCCTCAAGTTTTCCGTTGCAGTCTGCCGTATTTAGTGAATTCACCCGTCAGTTTCACCGGTCTACAATTGTGGTTCCCTCTGCTGATAAAAGTCTTGTTGCGAGTTCCAGTTACTCGAGTGTTCCTGTTGACCCCCATATGGCAATATTGATGGAGCAAGTGAAACAAATGCAAGAAAAGCCTGATCTCACGATGAGTACCAGTACTCCCTCGACCCAAGATGTCGAACCTGAATGTGCGCTCGCCGAAATTTATTTGTTTTCGATGATGAAAAAAATAGGAGTCGCCACGCCATGTTTTAAGGTACACTTTGAAAAACCTTTGAAAGAGAAAATGGGTCCGGGGGTCAGGTTATGCGTTGGGAAGAATCGAGAGTTCACCCAACACGCCTCGTCCGTAGACGAGTCTTTCTAAGTAAACATCCAAACAATTCAAGGTGTGTGCAAATAATGAAAATGAACAAGTGTGGTAAACATGAATTTTATTGATTGAACCGATATTTTACAACTTGTGAACCATTTGGTTAGGGAGGCCACATCCCAATTACAACAGATCAGATCAGATTACAAAGGAAAGTGATCTCTGCAAACAGACAAAGTGTGTCGCATGACACAGGACATGCATGGCTGGATGTGTCGCGTGACACAGGATCCACCCATGCACGATGTGTCGCGTGACACAAGGTGTCCTTCTGCAGAGATCTGACAATTGATCAATAGAATAACCAGAAACCAACACAGATCTAAACAAACAACCAATTGAGCTTCGAAATGAACAAATAGCAACAATTCAACCAAGGGGGTGTGGATATGGGTAGATCCACACTCCCTTGGGAATCAAATACCAATTCCAACAATGATCAAACCATAAGCATTCAATTATACAAAACTAGATGTTTAAACAGAGAGATTGCGATTGGATTCCAGTAATCACAACAGATGGAGTCGAATTACTGGAATCAGATGAAGATAAGATGATTGAATGAATGGAAAATGACAAAAATAAGAGAGAGGTATGGATTAGGTGTGTTACCCTCGTAGTATCCACGGATTCTATACCAAGTTTGCTATAGAATCCTTCAGTAAGCTGCTTCTGTGATGAACTGATCTGTGGAGGAGTGATGGATGGAGGATCCAAGTGGTAATGGATGAATTGGGGGGAATTGAAGGTGGATTTGGGTAGGAGAGAGAGCGGTGTGTGTTTGCAGTGTGAGGACCCCGACCCGGAACTTACACGTGTCCCGAGTTGGAGCGTCCTCAAACTAACCCAAATATCCTAAACTTTTAAAAACTTTGATTTAACTTTCAAACGCTACACCATTTACATACCCATTTCAACAATAACTCTACTCCTTTCTACGCTGGGGGAAGAGTTGACCAACTCCGAAAGTAATAAATGATTTACAAAAAGATGTTGAATATAAAATAAGATTAAAGTTTATAAATACAAACCCTTTAAAAGAATTATATCAATACACAATTTCTACGCCAACCTATACGTACCCCGACAACCCAAAATACCACATCCAACTCCTTTCCGCCCTTACTTGGCCGGTCCACCTGTCTCGGGATCTAAAACAGTAAAGGGAGAGGGGTGAGAATAAATCTCAATGAGCTATTATGATATGCAGCAAGATGCCAAACAAGGTGCAACACATAGCATGGTAGCACAAAACACTTTATAAAAGCGGTAAACACCTTACGTTACCTCATTTTACCTTTTTCCCGTCTGAACAATAAGTCGTACAACGTGGGAGTAAAACTCCACTCTTTGGTGAATTGCCTCCAGCACATTCACCTCTTATAGGACTCATACCCCAGACCATCCATATAAGAAAGGATCCCTATATTAGAGTATCCCAAAATAATATCGTCCCTCCTTACAACGGTCGCCACACGTCTGTAAAGCTTTTTGGGTCAATACAGTCGGTAGCACAGCCCCACCCCGTGGCCACAGAGTGGGGAAGGGTCACCGGTATGATGTACCTTCAATCACTTATTGAACAAATCAATAATTGATTGGCATCCATCATACCCACCCGAACATAACACGCTCAAGCACATGATAGTTACTTGAGATAATCCACAAAACGGGATAATAATATAACAATTCTAGTCCTGAATATAATTGTAATATTGAATGGTGATAATAGAAAGTTGAATTGTATTTCTCCTCGTTATATATATAGCCTGATGAGAGGTTTATTGATGAAGTTCTCATATATGTTAGGGGATCGTTTAGTTGTATAAACCCCTAGTATTAAATGGATTGGATAGACCTCATTTGTGAAAGTCCTTTTGGAATGTAGGAATGTTATTGAGTTTAACCTTGTGAAAATTGAGGAATCATTACGTATTGTTGAGGATATGCTACGGGCATGTACAATGGACTTTGGTAGTCGATAGGTCGTATGATTACCAGTGGTTGGATGCGTATGATAGCAGTTATTATTCTAACTTTGAGATAAAACCGTATGAGGCGTTGTTAGGGAAGAAAATATCGATCTCTAATTTGTTGGGTTGAGATTAGAGAAGCAAGGCCTAAGGTAGATTGGCGCCAAAATTTGTTGATCCATTTGAAGTTTTAGAAAGGGTTGGTGATTTTGCTTATAGACTGACTTGGAGCAGCTTATAGAGTAATTGAAGTTTTAAATGTAATATCGTAATGTATTGGGAAACATAAGGTGTAATACTTTTCATTTAAAATACTTCTTTGAGGTCGTGAAAGTTCGAGTTAGCGATAATGGTATGGTATTCTTGGCGTATTGAGTTGTTATATCACATTATTAAGGAAATTTGAATCTTGGAAAGAATCATAGCATTGATGAGACTGATTGGGAATTGAAGTCTTAGGGTATTTAAGTTGTGAAAATGTATAGTAGAATCCTGCCTTTGAGAAGTCTAATTGAAATTGTTAAGTTAGAATGTGTGAAAGTTAACCCTTGCTATTTGAACCTTAGGGTAAGTGACAGTCAAATTCGGGACGAATTTTCTTTAAGGGGGAGTGAGTGTAACGACCCCAACCCTAGGCACTAATTTTAAATATTATATTATATGCTTCAAATATTTATGTTGACTTATGTGTTCAATTATGTCTTTAAATTCTTAAAGTAAGATAAATTGGGTGAGTAGTAAGATTAGAATCTTTTGAGAATTTATTGGATATTAAATAAAGAAATTTGGGGAAATAATAAAAAATGGAAAAATAATAAATAGTGCAAGGAGGTAAATGGGTAGGATGAATTATTTGGATAAATGATTAATTTTAATGAAAAAGAGTGAAAGCCTTAGGATTAATTTTGGTGGGGGCCAATTAGTCTTACTCCTTCCTAGGCTTGACAAGTGCCTCCCCCACACTCCCTCCTTGACCGGCCCCTCCCCTCTCCCTCATACTCCTCACTCTTCTTCCTCCTTCTTCATTTTTCTTCATACCTCCTCTTCATTCAAAAGCCATGGAAGCTCTCAAACCCTTTTATTGAAGCTAAGCCATTCTTCATCAAAAATCAAGTCTAAGAGTAGTTTTGGAGTTGGATAAACTTGCGGAATCAATCAAGCTTTGAAGATCATCTTTTCATCCTAAAATCCTAAGGTGAGTTATTATGACTTCCCTTCTTTGTATGCTCATGAATGATTTGATGTTGTGATTGTTTTATAATGGTTGTTTGATACCTTGGAAACCTTCTTGGAGCTTGGGAAAATGGGTTAATGTTAGAGAATGATGTCTTGGTTCATAGTAGTTGATCAAGGGTATAAGGAAATGTGTTTGGTTGGATTAGAGAGTTTAACTTGAAATATGTTAATGAGATGGGTTGGAATTCTTGTGGTGAGAAATCTAAATCTATATTACTTGGTTTTGGAGTTTACATGTTTGTTTGGGATTTGGTGAAATGAAGGTGTTCTTGGGTGTTCTTGAATAATCAATGGTAAGGGGAAGGAAGAACTAGGGTTAAAGGGGTTAAAAACCTAAGTTTGGGCTGGCAGGAGGCTTGGGCGGTCGCCCAAGGGGGCTGAGCGGCCGCCCATGTGCGTAAACTCACATTTCCTTGAAAACCCTCTTGGGCGGTCGCCCAAGAGGTTTGGGCGGTCGCCCAAGACCCCAGAAATCCTAACTTCGGTTACGAACCAATTCGTTTAGCAATCTTGTGATGGTCATAACTTAATCATATTAAATCGGAATTGGATGGTTCTTGGGTCTAAATTGGGTGTTTTTCTGAGTACTTTCTGAATGTGATGGTTTCATAGCTAAAGAAGTTATCCTTAGGTCCCAAAAATCTGAATTGGTTACAGCAGGTAGTATTGTACGTTAGAAGTTGAGTGGAAATTGAATAAATCATAGTTAATTCATACGGACTCGAAATTGGATGGTTCAAGAGTCCAAATTGAGTATTTTTAGGTGATCTCTCAAATGGAATTGGTTTTATAAACTAAATATGAAATGATCATTTCCAGATATTCTATTTTACCATGGGACTATATTGTTTATCCCCTTTGAGGATTATTTGGCAAGGGTTATGTGGCTCCCCAAGTGTGGAATATTTGACAAGTTGTTATGTTATCCCAATGTGTGGATATGTTTACTATGTAGTTGTATGGTTATTCCATTGTGGATTTATTTGTTATCATTCATATTTGTTGATGATACTATGCATAGTGTATTACTTAAATGTTGCATTATGATGTTGGTTGAACATGAGTATATTTTACCATGTTGCCATGGTGTTTATCCCCTTTGTGGATTATTTGGTATTGTTATATTATTATCCCGTTTTGTGGATTATCTCAAGTAACTATCATGTGCTTGAGCGTGTTATGTTCGGGTGGGTATGATGGATGCCAATCAATTATTGATTTGTTCAATAAGTGATTGAAGGTACATCATACCGGTGACCCTTCCCCACTCTGTGGCCACGGGGTGGGGCTGTGCTACCGACTGTATTGACCCAAAAAGCTTTACAGACGTGTGGCGACCGTTGTAAGGAGGGACGATATTATTTTGGGATACTCTAATATAGGGATCCTTTCTTATATGGATGGTCTGGGGTATGAGTCCTATAAGAGGTGAATGTGCTGGAGGCAATTCACCAAAGAGTGGAGTTTTACTCCCACGTTGTACGACTTATTGTTCAGACGGGAAAAAGGTAAAATGAGGTAACGTAAGGTGTTTACCGCTTTTATAAAGTGTTTTGTGCTACCATGCTATGTGTTGCACCTTGTTTGGCATCTTGCTGCATATCATAATAGCTCATTGAGATTTATTCTCACCCCTCTCCCTTTACTGTTTTAGATCCCGAGACAGGTGGACCGGCCAAGTAAGGGCGGAAAGGAGTTGGATGTGGTATTTTGGGTTGTCGGGGTACGTATAGGTTGGCGTAGAAATTGTGTATTGATATAATTCTTTTAAAGGGTTTGTATTTATAAACTTTAATCTTATTTTATATTCAACATCTTTTTGTAAATCATTTATTACTTTCGGAGTTGGTCAACTCTTCCCCCAGCGTAGAAAGGAGTAGAGTTATTGTTGAAATGGGTATGTAAATGGTGTAGCGTTTGAAAGTTAAATCAAAGTTTTTAAAAGTTTAGGATATTTGGGTTAGTTTGAGGACGCTCCAACTCGGGACACGTGTAAGTTCCGGGTCGGGGTCCTCACAGTTTTCACTCTTTTTCATTAAAATTAATCATTTATCCAAATAATTCATCCTACCCATTTACCTCCTTGCACTATTTATTATTTTTCCATTTTTTATTATTTCCCCAAATTTCTTTATTTAATATCCAATAAATTCTCAAAAGATTCTAATCTTACTACTCACCCAATTTATCTTACTTTAATAATTTAAAGACATAATTGAACACATAAGTCAACATAAATATTTGAAGCATATAATATAATATTTAAAATTAGTGCCTAGGGTTGGGGTCGTTACATGCAGTGTGTGTGTTACGCTCCTATTTTGGCAGAGTAACAGTATGTGAAAATTGGGATCTATTTCTGAGAGGGGTAGGGTCTTATTTATAGGCTGCAGGTGATGGTCACATGGTGTCGCACGACCTTCTGTAACCACTTTCCAAGGCTTCGAGTTGTCGCGTGACACAAGGTGTCACCAATCGTTTTTTGTGCCAAAGCCAGGTTCTGGAACATTCTGGGATAATACCCAAAAGGTCCAAAACAGGTTTATTCCCTGTAGGTCCTTTAGCATGAGCAAAGTACTAAAAGGTACCTCCTTCGCGAGAAACTTATGGAATGTTTTCGGAAGTCTCGGAATAGATCGGAAATTTACCAAAACGCCCGATGCCGAATAAGGCTTAGAGAATAGAATGACCGAACGATAATGACAAGAATCAATTTCGAAAGCCAAAGCTTTTTTTTTCTATTTCATATAATCAAAGTCTACTTAAAATAAAACCCTACCATTGTTTAAATACTACTCTAAGAATATTCTAGAACTACTAAATAAATAAAATAAAACCCTAATTTAATATTTTAATAAAACCCTAACACTAAAGGCCCAGCACGTTGAAGAATCCCAAGCCTGCCGCGTCTGATGTGTCGCTGATGCTTCCCCCGTCTGCCACCCAGGCGCCCGCCTGAGCTTCCATGAGGCGCCCTCCCCACTTCCAGCGCCCTCTGTTCTGTTTGCTGCCATGTTGCTGCCTCTGTTGCCTTGCACACGATACTGCATCATCCTTCCCTCCTTAGAAAAGACTCGTCCTCGAGTCAATACCCTCAATATAAACACCACAATGCCCCGAAAAATCTGAACTCCATCCGCAAAAGAAATTTGATGCCCTTGACGAACTCTAAATTTCATTGCTCTTGTGATAGTGTCCATCCAATCAGCCCAATGCGTGGATATAAAGAACTCAATAATTAATTTCCAAATGATGTATCGAGCAAAAGAATGGGAAACATATGTGTCAAACGGATCCGTGTACCCAAGATCAGCGATAACCGTTTCTAACGTCCGCACAAAGTTTGCCCCTTGCTTAGCAACTACTTCCTCGGCCTCTTTCTATGACTCAACAACGGATTCAACGTCATCAACAAGATCTGATATCATCGCTTGAGGAACATCACCACGACACCCATCAAACATAGGTGGTTTGGGACCAATCAACAAGGTCTTCTTGACTTGAAGATTCGAAAAACCCTCTTTAAAATTAACAGAATCCATCCAAGACTCAATCGAATCTTCCGGACTTGCATCAAACAGAGGGGGTTTTGACCAATCAACAAGGTTTTCCTCACTTGAAGATTCGACAAAAATACCCTCTTTGAACTCAACAGTATCAATCCAAAAATCAACGGAATCATTAGGAATGGCCTTACCTTCGATTTCCGGAATTTCGATCCTCCTATCGATCTTCCTCGAATGGTTAGCTTCATACCTATCATGAAGTCCCTGATTTTGGCCGAGGGAATCCATCCCCTCTTGATAGTACTCCTTTTCCTCGGCTGGAACAACCGGATCTGAACCCCTCATCGCTAGAAGTTTTTCTCTGCGATCCAAGCGGATCTGGAGTATTTGAATCCGTCTTCGTACCTCCTCTATCTTGATATTGCGACGGCGTCGTCTGTACTGATGGTCATCTTCTTGGGGCTCCGCTGCACGGCTGCTCCATCGACCACCACGTCCACCACGAACCACGCTTCCTCGTTCAGCCATTGATATACGAACCGGAGCTCTGATGGGGCTCCGCTGCACGGCTGCTCCATCGACCACCACATCCACCACGAACCACGCTTCCTCGTTCAGCCATTGATATACGAATCGGAGCTCTGATACCAAATGATGCTGAATAAGGCTTAGAGAATAGAATGACCGAACGATAATGACAAGAATCAATTTCGAAAGCCAAAACTTTTCTTTTCTAATTTATATAATCAAAGTCTACTTTAAAATAAAACCCTACCATTGTTTAAATACTACTCTAAGAATATTCTAGAACTACTAAATAAATAATATAAAACCCTAATTTAATATTTTAATAAAACCCTAACACTAAAGGCCCAGCACGTTGAAGAAGCCCAAGCCTGCCGCGTCTGATGTGCCGCTGATGCTTCCCCCGTCTGCCACCCAGGCGCCCGCCTGAGCTTCCATGAGGCGCCCGCCCCACTTCCAGCGCCCTCTGTTCTGTTTGCTGCCATGTTGCTGCCTCTGTTGCCTTGCACACGATACTGCATCAACGCCCCTTAATGCAGTTTTATCATATTAAAATGCATCTAAAATGGTAGTGAATTGGATTGGCGTACTTACAGAACTAGGCAAAGAAGTGATTCTGCCGTGCAAAATCCAAATGCCCGAAGTAAGAGAATCTGATAGGACAACTTGCCCCAGAGGTCGCTTGGCCAATGCCAGTTCTAAGCTCGAGAAAGGTCTGAAGACCCAACCAGCCTCAAACATAGCCCAATACTATCTGTACCAAGCAGCATCTGCACCCAACTCAGCATCGGTTCCTCACAAAGGAAAGAATGCTACAGCCTCCTTCAGACAGACCCAACAATGGAACCAACTGAATGATGGAAATCCGAGTCTTGAGAACAACAGTGCCTCCCGAAAACTCCGCTCCCTTCATTATGAAGATGTAGAGATGCCTTTAAGCAAGATGCTGGAAGAACTAGTGAAAGAAAAGCTGATAAAGCCACTAGAGAATTGGAAGCCCAAGAACCCCAACATGCGGTTGGATGAGTCTAAGAATTGTCTTTTCCACCAGTACCACGGGCACGACACTGATGATTGCCATTATCTGAGGCATGAGATCCAGAAGTTGATAGCAGATGGGAATCTTGAAAGCCTCCATGGGCCAAAAATAACAAGCCAGGTTCATAGTGGTAAGAGATCGAATCAAGAAGTGCTAGGTCAGAAACGTCATTTTGATGATTTCGGGATGCCCATGAACAAAGTTTTTGATGATTTGGTGAGACAAAGTCTTCTCAAACCTCTCGAGAATTATCAGCCGAGGAACCCACGTAACATTGACAGGACCAAGTTATGTGAATACCACAATCATCATGGTCACACGACAGACAAGTGTCTGACTCTGAAGAAAGAAATTCAAGGGTTGATCTACGAAGGAAAGCTCAAGTTCCCTGACAGTCCAACCAGCGAAGAGTAGTTAGGCTAGGGATTACCTATCCTTAAGCGAGATAAAAAAATAAAATAGTATCTCAGTCAACTTTCGTAGGTTCTAGTACTTTCCTCTTTCAATCAAGTCCTCCTCGAATATTGTACTTAATCTTAAATCTTCTATAAAAGAGTCTTTTTCTTTTCTCGCTAGACTTAAGACATTATTTGCACACCTACATTACATTTAATGAAATGGTTTTATTTTATATGATCACTTGCATTGTTCAACAAATAATCTCCCGAAATAATTAACGCTCTGATTAATCGGTGTGAGAAAATCAACCAATGCTTTCCCCATACACTTTCCTTACCTCACAAAAGACCTCCACCAAGTCATACACTTTCCTTACCTCACAAAAGGCCTCCATCAAGCCATACACTTTCCTTACCTCACAAAAGCCTTCATCAAACCATACGCCTCCCAAATCATGTCCTCACCATCACCTTGACCAAGTCAACAACGACGGTAACATCAAGGAATAACAAAAGGCCACTCAGCTTCAAAAGATTGACCACATGTCGGCAACAACCTAGGAGCTTGCCTTCGACCTCAAGGGTATCAAGAAAGATCAAGCAGGGGCTCGCCTTGGCCTTCATGTGCTTTGAAAAAAAAAGTGCAAAAAGAGTAATACTCAGTTAGGCTAAAAACCTTGAAAAAGGACGGTCTACGAAAAAAACAGGGTTACACATAAAAAAAAAGAGCAAGAGTGCAAAAAGAGTAATACCCAGCTAGGTTAAAAACCTTGAAAAATGACGGTCTAGGATAAAAACAGAGTTGCACATAAAAAAAAAAGAAATAGTGCAAAAAAGAGTAATACCCAGCTAGGCTAAAAACCCTGAAAAGGACGGTTTAGGCAAAAAACAGGGTTGCACATATAAAAAAGGGTCAAAGCTCAAAGAATGAAACAATGGAGCGGTCAAGGCAATGACAGAAACATTTCATAAGTCCTTAGGTATATGCAAATTATTTTTGACCCAATGAAAGATAAAAATCAAGAAGCTATTGAAGTAGCCGTTCAAAAATGACTTGGTCAAGAAATCATTCCGAGGCCCATGCCTCATCATCCAACCTTCTCATCCAAGCCTTCTCACCAAAGAAACCACAAATATTCATGCCTTTTTCAAATCCAAACACAGTTCAGCCGAAGCCGAACTACGGCGACCTGAGCTCCTCACAGTGAGGGGAACGTAGGCAACCAGAAATGGTCCGGTCATAAGCATATTCAAATTCCAGAAAATTCGGTCTCATCAGTGGCCTCTCCCATAGACATATTCAAATCCCAGAAAACCTGGTCTCATTAAAGACCTCTCTATACACAAACCTTTCTTTCACACCTAGCCAACCTTGATCCGCGGCATCGGTTGATTTTCTCCTCATGATTAATCAAAATGTTTGTTCATATCGAGATTAGTGGTTGAATAACCCGAACATTAATAAAAAAAATTAAGCAATCTTGTGATCATTGTAAATAAAATAAGTTTTCAGATGTCTTGACAAGTCTTCTTTTTCTACATTTTAGGAAAGGTAGTGCTAAACACTGATTTTCTGTCAGCAGGGGCTTCCATACACTTTTACAAACCTTTCTACGTTTATACTCTCTCAAAAGAGTCAAACCCAAAGCGAGTTCTTGTGCCTACGTCGAATAAGGCCATCAAATTAATACAAAATCGGGATCTATTCCCACCTTTCGAAAAATATGCCCCTGCATATATAAATTTCTAAAATTCTCTTCTTCTACACATTCTTGTGGTTGACTGATTGACTAAAGAAAATAAGAAAGCAAGTACGAAAGGATAGGTTTTTCCCTCTTCTGCTACAATTCACATTAGGGCTGCCTTGAAACTCTTCAAGGTTGGGGCTGTGTCAAGCCATTTCTTTAGACTGGGGCTTCTTTAGTCATTGTTGGATCCGCATCGGGTTCCTCACTATGTCACAAAAGGGATTCAGTCTTGGTCAGATCAACCTCAGGATCACTTTTGCAGTACCAATCAAATTGGGACTTTTTACCAAGTCATCTCTTTAAGTCGGGGCTTTACCGATAAAAGGATTTTTCCTTGCTTTAATGAAATTTGGGGCTTCACAGAATTTTTTCCTCAGACCGGAGCTTCGATAAGTCGCATCCACCCCTAGAAGAGAGATTGGGCCACTTCATCATTTGCTTTAGTCTTTGGTTCTAAAAATCTGTCAGTGTCATGCTTCAGGTGTCAATCAAAACCCGAGGTTTAAACCCAGTCTCAACCCAAGAAGAAATTCTGGTCCACGTTGACAACATCTCAGCAACAACAACAGTTCAGTCCGCACCCAAGGGATACAACCCCACCTGCTCGAAACCTGTCTCAAACAGTTTCCAATTACATACATCCAAACACATCCTTTCATAAAACCCCTTTCACATTGCCTTCCCGGAAAAGAGTCAGCCCGTGGCTCATGTGACATGCACAAAGAAAAATAACCTTAATTGATTACCAAATTAAAATAGGAAATACTTTTGCCCAAAATTTTCCACCGGAAAGTCCTTCCGTTATCGCCAAATGGGATAACGTTTCCTCCGGGAAATCCTCCGTTATCGCCAAATGGGATAACATTTCCTCCGAGAAATCTTCCGTTATCGCCAAATAGGATAACGTTTCCTCCGAAAAGTCCTTCCGTTATCGCCAAATGGGATAATGTCTCCTCCGAAAAATTTCCCATTATCTCCAAATGAAATAACGTTTTTTCCCAAATTATCATCCGTAACCTGAAAGGCTTTAAATTATCCGGTCCGAAAGACCGTATAAATTTTCCCAAATTATTATCCGTAGCCCGGAAGGCTTTAAATTATCCAGTCTGAAAGACCGTATAAATTTCCCAAATTATTATTCGTAGCCCGGAAGACTTTAAATTACCCGGTCCGGAAGACCGTATAAATTTCCCAAATTATTATCCGTAGACCAGAAGGCTTTAAATTACCCTGTCCGGAAGACCATATAAATTTTTCAAATCATTATCCGTAGCCCGGAAGGCTTTAAATTACCCGGTCCGGAAGACCGTATAAATTTTCCAAATCGTATAAATTTCTCCCAAAAATCTCCGTTATATCTGTTGGAATTAAATCAAATAAGGTGACAGCCTCCGAATTGTCAAGATTCAACTTTAGCTACCTCTATCTCTGATTCGTAAGAGATAGTGAAGTACGCTTAAGTTTTTCCAACTTCAGCTACCTCTATCTCTGATTCGAAAGAGATAGTGAAGTACGCTTAAGTTTTTTTGAACTTCAGCTACCTCTATCTCTGATTCGAAAGAGATAGTGAAGTACGCTTAAGTTTTTCCAAACTTCAGCTACCTCTATCTCTAATTCGAAAGAGATAATGAAGTACGCTTAAGTTTTTCCGAACATCAGCTACCTCTATCTCTGATTCGAAAGAGATAGTGAAGTATGCTTAAGTTTTTTCGAACTTCAGCTACCTTTATCTCTAATTCGAAAGAGATAGTGAAGTACGCTTAAGTTTTTCCAACTTCAGCTACCTCTATCTCTAATTCGAAAGAGATAGTGAAGTACGCTTAAGTTTTTCCAACTTCAGCTACCTCTATCTCTGATTCGAAAGAGATAGTGAAGTACGCTTTAGTTTTTTCCAACTTTAGCTACCTCTATCTTCTCGATAGTGAAGTACACTTTAGTTTTTTCCAACTTCAGCTACCTCTATCTCCTCCATAGTGAAGTACACTTTAGTTTTCCAACTTCAGATACCTCTATCTCCTCGATAGTGAAGTACGCTTTAGTTTTCCAAATTCAGCTACCTCTATCTCCTCGATAGTGAAGTACGCTTTAGTTTTCCAAACTTTAGCTACCTCTATCTCCTCGATAGTGAAGTACGCTTTAGTTTTCCAAACTTTAGCTACCCCTATCTCCTAGATAGTGAAGTACGCTTTAGTTTTCCGAACTTTAGCTACCTCTACCTCTATCTCCTAGATAGTGAAGTACGCTTTAGTTTTCCAAACTTTAGCTACCTCTATCTCCTCGATAGCGAAATACGCTTTAGTTTCCCAACTTTAGCTACCTCTATCTCCTCGATAGTGAAGTACGCTTTAGTTTTCCAATTTTAGCTACCTCTATCTCCTCGATAGAGATGTAAAGCTTTAGTTTCGTCTGCTGACAACCTCCATTAATTGTCAATTCAGGTGACAACCTCCACTAATTGTCAATTCAGGTGACAACCTCCATTAATTGTCAAATCAGGTGACAACCTCCATTAATTGTCAAATAAGGTGACTCCTCCATTAATCGTCAAAAATTTCAAGGATCCTAGACATATTCCTAACTATCTAGTGAGACTCGAACTACGACCAAGGCTTGATTCCTCCGGGATACGTAGGTAGCCTTTCATAAAGGTCCAGCCATCCGACCACATTGGTCACCCTTCTCCTTCATCACTCCTCAGTGGTGCATGAGTCTTTCATAAAGGTCCAGCTATCTGATCACATTGGTCACTCCCTTCATCTAGCATATCCCCAGTAGGATCAATCATTTGACCTCCTAGGTCACTTTCTTCCCATCTTCCTAGCAAGGGACCGGTTCCTCTTCGCCTTGCCCCAGTGGATTTTCCAAACTACGATCATGACTTGATTCCTCTGGGATACGTAGGTAGCCTTCCAAAGGTTCAGCCACTCGACCACCCTGGTCACCCAATCCGTCTCGACAGTTTGCCAGATCGGATCCTTTTTTTTATCGACAACCCCACTTGCCCTGCAAGTGATGTTGCCGAGGGGCTTCTGTAAGTACCCAAATCTGGCTCATGCCTTCCGGTTAAGTTTCCCGGCAATTCCCCGAACTTTCTTAAAGTTCAGGGGCAATTCTGGAACTTTCCCAAACCTTCCAAGGGGTGAAGGACTTGCTAAGAATTAAAATTCCAAGCAGTCCTTCGCTGGAAGAGAGTTTCTAGGCACCACCTTGCATGGTTCTAGAAACAGGCTAAGTCACCAAAGGATAAGACCGCACGACTTCATTGGCCAGAGGTTAATGCCGCACGACTTCATTAGAAAGCACAAATCAGCCTATAAATAAAGGCCTCCTCTATTCATTTTGATATACAATTTTGAGTACTGTTACTCTGCCCAACTGAAACCACGAATTTCCAGTAGCCAAAACTCACTAAAAATCACCTCCCTCCTCTCTAAAATTCATCCAAAGTCACTTCTTCCTTAGGAAAACCCCAAGGGAGATAGAGGAAAACCACCATTAGTAACCTCTCCTTCCTTCCTCCTTGAAATATACTTGTTATCTTGCCATTTATTGCCATTATATGTGATATATTGTCATAAAAATTATATCTTTACTATGTAGACATCATATCCCCTTTTCCCCCTAACACATAGGATTCATGGAGAATCCATCTCAAGGATGAACAAGGGCCCATAAGTGGCTTGTTCTAGGGAGAATTCCTCACATGATAATCTGAAAAATGTCATCTTTACTATATAAAAATGTCATCTTTACATAAAAATGTCATCTTTATCATTATTATGTCATTTCCTTTCCCTTGGCCTTGCTTCCAAGGATTGTCCACCTAAAAAGGTTCTTAAAGGACATAGGAAAGCCTCAAAGGTCTTTCCTTTACATTCCTAGTCTTATCGTTCATAGTGTTCATTACACTCATTTCCATAAAAATGCAACCTTTACTTTCAAATGCAACTCCCCCATGTCCTTCATGGTTGGATCACTCTCCAAGGATTGTCTAGTGACCTTCCTAAGGCATAAAAGACATAGGATGAGTATAAAGATCCAATCTTTATACCCTTCCCCTTTGTCCCTTTGGTACTTGAAAGCATCTCGTGGGGCGGATCGGTGTAAAGGTCTCATCTTTACACCGTTTCCTCCACTAAAGATGCCATAGTCGAAGTCCCTTTAGAAATGGACGAACCTTAGCCCCTATATCTTCGATCATCACTTGAGACGAGCATAAATGTCCCTACTAAGCTCAAATCATCTCAAGATGTAGGATTGATGGGCAAAAGGTCCTTACTTTCTAAAGAGTCTCATTCTTGGACTATAAAAAAGGTATCCCTATTTTGATCACATATGACCAAAGGTCACTTAATGATGATCATAAGTCCAAGATGAGCATGGGATCAAAATCTCAAACACATCAAAATCCAAGGAATCCCGAGCGATAACCAACTTAAATGGTTTATACGTCCGGAAGACAACTTGGCACATTCCCTCCCTTTTCAAATCACACACACACACACGAGAGCACAAAACAAGCATGAATATCGGATCTAGGAAGACTTGCTTTGGCAAGGCTTCTTGGGTGAACGCCAAACATTCTTCCCAAGGAGTAACTTAACCTCTGGACCCTATTCCTTTTTTTAAAAGTTTTGAGGAAATCAAAATGGCGTGGCGACTCCATTTTTCAATTAAACTGGACGTCTTCAAACCGATGTGAAGCGGTGACCCCTTACACGAGAAAGCGGTTCAACAAAAAACGCCGCGATCTTGGGCCCACATTCACACGTATGACATTCGACCGTCCACTCAAAATCTTTCATCCCCCTCAAAGATTTAAAGAAGGGGAGAGATCTCTCCGCCGACTTAGCTATAAAGCGACCTAGGGCTGCCACCCTACCATTGAGTCGCTGCATCTCCTTGATATTTGTAGGCTCCTGCATGTCGACCAAAGCCTTGATCTTCTCAGGATTTGCTTCAATGCCTCGCTGTGAAACCATAAAGCCAAGAAATTTTCCAGCTGCTACTCCAAACACGCACTTGCTAGGATTGAGCTTCATGTCGTTTGCTCGCAAATTGGCGAACATTTCCTTAAGGTCGACCACGTGACGTCCGACCTTTGTTTTGATGACCATATCGTCGATGTAGGCCTCCATGTTTCGGCCAATTTGGGAGGCAAAGACTTTGTTGACCATCCTTTGGTAGATCGCTCCTGCATTCTTCAGGCCGAATGGCATCATATTGTAGTAGTAGTTACCCCCAGCAGCTTGGAAGGCCGTCTTCACTATATCCTCCTGGTGCATCTTGATCTGATGGTAGCCTGAATAGGCGTCGAGGAAGCTCAATGTGGTGTGTCCAGCTATAGAGTCTACGAGCTTGTCGATCTGAGGTAGCGGATAGCAATCCTTTGGGCAGGCTAGATTAAGGTTGGTGAAGTCGACACACATACGCCATTTGCCATTAGATTTCTTCACCATCACCACATTTGCTAGCCAGGTGGTATGAGTAGCCTCCTTAATGATAACTGCACTTAAAAGTTTGTGTACCTCAAGTTTGATCGCCTCTTCTTTGTCGTGAGCAAAGCTTCGTAGCCTCTGTGCCTTGTGCTTCATAGTCGGATTAACTTCCAATCTGTGAACAACGACCTCCTCCTTCATTCCTTTCATGTCTTCCACACGCCAAGCAAAAACATCACTGCTTTCTCCCAGTAGCTTGACAATCTCTGTTCTTTCCTCTGACAACAGCTTTCCGATTTGAATTTTTTGATCGGGATAGGAGGGATTAGTCACCACTGCTTCTAGCTCATCTACAACTTCTAACTCCGGACCATCTCTGAATTGTAGGGTCTCAATAATGATCTCACGAACCCTCTTTCTTTATTTGGCCCCCAAGTGGGGAGCTTCTTCAACAATCATGCCATCTAGCTCAGCTGCAATCTCGTCGCTGGTGGCCCCCGAGTTTTGGTCGATCTATAGGCATAGGTCGCCTATGATGACTTGGTCGACCATAACTGCATCCGAATCAACCATAGTATCTTGGGAGGGACATGTCGACTCAGTTATGACATAGTCATATAAGTGATAGGTCGCCTCATCCACGCAGGTGATTGTAGATAGTCGTGAAGTTGTGGTGACAGATTTAGAAAGCTTTAAGTATCCCTCAGGAGTGTCAACTTCTAGTTCCCTCTTCTTCCTTGTTCGAATGACATGATCAAGGTAAGGTCGAGCTGTACTTTGCACGCAACCTATTCAAGCTATCATCGGGAACTTAACTCGCTAATGGGGGATAGAGGCCACCATTCCCAGTGCGACATGGCCAGGGATACCCAAAATGGCAGCATAATCACTATTTACATCAATAACAATAAATGTTACCTTGGTCGTGACCCTGTATGGATGTTGGCCTATGTCGACGTCCAGCTCGATCTGTCCTCTAGCGTCCACCCTATGGTTGGTGAAGCCTTCAAGTCGACCATCATAGGGCGACAACTGCTCCTTTGTAAGTCCCATTTCTTTGAATGTCTTGTAGAAAAGGATATCTTTGCAGGCCCCCGTGTCTACCAAGAGTCTGCTCGTCGTACACCCATCAATTAATCCTGGGATAACGAGAACTTGCTCTCTGGCCGCCATGTTTGTTGCTAGCTCATCCGGATAGAAACTAATAACCTCATCCCTGATGTAGCTTCTAGGTGGCACGTGAGGGGCTTTATTGAGCTGGAAAATCTTGTGCTTCAGAGCAGTGTTGCTAGCTTGCTCAGTAATCACTCCCAAATTCAGTCGAGGTTGCCTTGGCTCTTGCATACCTCCAGTTGCTCGCTCACCTCCGCCAGGTTGAGCTCCTTTCACATATCTGTCGAGCTTCCCACTGTCGACCCACTTCTGAATGATACGTTTAAGACTCATGCAGTCCTCTGTAGTGTGGCCCGTATCCTTGTGATAATCACAATATTTGCTATTATCCCGTCTGAACTTATTTTCTGGGTTCATTGGGGCAGGTGGGCCTAGCTCAACCGTATTCAAAATTTCAGTGCGACTTACTGTCAACGGGGTAAAAGTCTCGGGCACTCTCTCAGTCGCCCTAGTTCTGTTTTTCCCGTTCTTGTTGTTACCTCCATTCTTTGTTGGGTCCTTCTTATCGGTATCTGCGGCCTCGGACTTGGGACCCTTTTTTTTCTTCTTTTCCTTCATCTCTTCAGCTATGGCCACATTGTAGGCCCTTTCAAACAGCTTTTGACGGGTCTTAATGCTCCTGACTTGTAGCTCGTAGTCTAAGTCTGCAGAGGTCACCCCATTCCTGAAGCAATTTATCATTTCCTTATCTGTCAGGTCCTCTTCAATTTGGTCGACCATCTCCTTGAACTTGGTATAATAGCTCATCGAGCTTTCATTCTTCCCTTGAGCCAAATTATTCAGGTCAGTGACTGTCAACTTTCGGGCTCCAGCTGTCGAGAAGCGATCTAGGAACTTCCTTCTCATGTATTCCCATGTGGTAATACAACCCGGCGCCAAACCACGAAACCAGGTCAGTACTGCCCCTGTAAGGGTGCTGGTTAGTGCTTTGCACATCTTATCATTTTCGGTGGAGACGAAACACATGGTAGCCTCCAGTTGCTGCATATGGTTCTGTGTATTGGTCGCTCCAGAATATTTGTCAAGAGTGGCAACTTGAAACCTTTAGGAGGTCGTCGCTCGAGCAATTCTCTGGATAAGGGGCGAAGAGTAAAGTCATTTAGTTCGCCCTTTCCAGTATCTTCCTTCCTGTCGGCCTCCCATTGCTCCAACCTCTTTTTCCACTGTAACCATTCCCTAGCATTTGGATTGTCGTTTCTTGATGGTGAGATATTATTGGATCTCAGTCGCTCGTCCGATGAGGCTCTCTTCTTGAGTTGGACCTATACCTCTCACTTCTAGGAGGAGTAATTTTCAGCACCAGCGTCCGTGTTAGCACCGACGTTTCCTTCATTATGCTCGTCCAAGGCTTCTGAAACATGACCGTCAGAAGTCACCATGATGATGGGTTGTAAGAAATTTCGAGGTCAAAAAGCAATGATTCCCGACAATGGAATCAAACTGATGCTGCAGGAATCGTGCTATAATCAATCTCCGTCCAGCTGCAAGACTGATCACCTGGCTTTTGACATGAAAACAGAACCCACGACTAGCTGGAATGGTCTCCGACGAAGACCCTCGGGCGTGAGAGTAAGTATGACGTATAAGAGAGCTTGATAAGTTATAAAGAACAATGTATTCAGAATAACAAATAGCAATTACCTTGAAACGGTTGACATTGTGATGTATTTATAGGCTTTGCCAGAGTTGTAATTGTAATAGGATTGAGCAAGATCCCTAGAATCGTGGATCAGATTAGCATAAGAAATCTTGTCCATAAATAACTCCTGATTTGTTGGGAGCCCGTTATGAAAAGAATTGTATTCACGCCTGGACTCTGTAGGTCGACGTAGTATCGTAGGTTGAGGTCGCCTGCTTGGATTCAGGTCGGCCTGCTGATGGATAGGGTCGGATCATACCCGCAATAAAATCTGGATCATATGTCGAACTATAGTTAGGTCGGACCATGTAATAATAATAATAATAATAATAATAATAATAATAATAATAATAATAATAATAATAATAATAATAATAATAATAATAATAATATTTTTGTCATTAAACTTTGGATCCATTTAAAATTTTTATCACCCAACAAAATATTTATTTGTTCGTCTTCACTGTACTAGTTAAAAATTTGAAATGTCATCATTCAAACAATATTTTCGTTAAAAGATTAATAAAACCATTACTATTTTACTTTTTGGTTGTCCCGTGTATAAGGTTATCCGTGTCCTTGGACACGTGATTTTTTTTTTTTTTTTAAAAGACAAAATATAAAAGGAACAACTTATTGAGCGCCATTGAAACTGTTTATAGTACTGTAAATAGTGAAGGTGTGATTTATACTATAGATTAGTTTCTTTATTACTTAAAATGGATAATGAGACTCACTTATCATTTTCACAACAAAAACTCCATATTTCACTTTCTCTTCTCTACTTTATTTTCATACTTACAACAAATTTTTTCTTAATTTTCGTGTAATTTTAGTGTAAAGTCAAATTCAGAATATTAACTGGGACGGAGTTAGTACTTCTTTTGAATGTTATGGGGGCAGAATGTTACTATTTCAACCTTCAAGATTCAAAATTCAATTTGAAGCGAATTGGCGAGCAAAACTGACGCAATCGCAAACTATGGATGATAACCTATTCCAAGGGCTGCCTCCGCCTTCCGCACCCCCACCGCCACCCCCGGCGACTACCGCCGATCAGCAACAACAACCTCCGAAATCTTCTCTAAAATCAACGGTCGTCACAAAAGAAACTCCACAAATTCCACCACCTCCTGCTCTCAAGAGTGCCCTCAAACGTACCAAACCTCCCGATTCCCAAGTCGAAGGTACCCTTATGCTATGCCCAATCATTTTTTTAGTGCTTAGATTTTGTTTTTATTTTTCGGGTTTGATTCGTAGTATGGTAACTAGTTCGACCCAGCTTGCAATTCGTAATTACCATTCTAGGGTTCTTATCTTTCATGATTTGTTAGTGCAAGAAAATCATTAATGCCATTTTCTCAATTATCAATTGGTTGTTGGTAGTTCTTGTGGTTTTGAAGATTTTTTTTTTCTTTTTGGTGATATTTTGATATGATTTCAGGATATGTAATAAGGTTTCATGCTCCGAATTTCTTTGATACTCCCTCGGCCTGAAATGATCTTACCACTTTTTTGTTGCAACTTTTTTCGTTGTTACTACGAAGGTTAATTCAATTATCTAATGAAAATCTAAATATTGCCGATCAGCCCTGGGCTCAATGGCATAGGCTATTGCCTTTGCAAGGGTTCGAACCCCCTTCCCCTACATTGTATTTGAAATATTGTAATCTGGCAAAAAAAAAAATGAGAATCTAAAAATTGATTTTTATAATATTTATAATGGTGTATTAATAATAAGTTTTAAATTTTCATTAGAATAATAAAATTAATGTAAATTTATTGCTCAAAATACCTTCGTAGTAACAATTAAAAAAGTAGGAAGATCATTTTGGGACGGAGGGAGTACTTTGAGTATATGGTGACAGAATAATTGTTTTTATGTATCCTTAGTTTTTTTTTTACCTTTCCACTAATTTTAATCCCTTCAAATGTTTTCAAGAAAGGCTACTTAATTTGTGTAATGTGATTTCAAGACAGTGATACTGTTTAATTTGTGTTATGGGATTTTCAAGACAGTGATACTGTCTGCACTTGTAACAAAGCAAATAAACCTATTCAATACAAATCGACAATGAAAAAGGAAATAATGAAAAGTGAATATGTATTGCATTTCTAAAACACTGACTTTATTGTTATGGCTCTCAGATCCTGCCCCTAAAAAGCGATTGAGTTTTAAAACGATGAATGATGCGTCTGATAAACAAGTTATCGATGCCATGAAAAAGATATCATCACATATTACCAACGTCTCAAAATTTAGTAAAGCATCAAAGCTCGCTATTCAGCTAATTCAGGCTGGCAGTGTCAAGCCTGGAACATCTGACTACTTATTTGCCATACTTGAGGCAGCAATGTCCCCACTCACCACCTGTAATAGTCCATCAGTACGAGCGGACTATCATGCATTGTTCTCGACTGCATATGATTCGGTTGAGGTAGCATTTACTTTCCCTTCATATGCAAACATATCTACATATTTTTATTACATTTTTTTTTAATTTTTGGTCGAAAGAAATAGTCTATAGCACTCACCTTGTATCATCCATTGTTTGCAGTGTTTTAACAAGCAGCAAAGAAATCAATTGACTGTTTGGACTATCAGGACTGTTGTGGCGAATGATCTATTTACTGATGACAGCTTTGTGGTATGCGTTTTCTCTTTGAACTTGTTTTCACAGCTTGCTGAGTTCAGGATGAATTGACTTGTGCATATATAGTGGTCACTACTGCACTAATCCTTGACAGTTGACACTTATTACATAACCTGCTTAGTATTATGAGCCATGTTCTAGCAATCCTAATATGCCCCAACTATGCATATCATTTATGTTGCAGTTATTAGATTTTATTGTGTGGAAGCTAAGCTATACATGAAATAGAATAAAGTGGTTGTCACGTCCATTGCTAACCTATAGCAAACTAGTAATGTGTTTGTGTGTGGAGTTCACATTCCATTTTTCGGTGTGGGCTTATACACTGAGTCACTCTGAGATTTAAGGCTATATATTTTTGCATACCTTTCATGTAAGTTTACGCTAATTTACTTTAAAACAACATTGAAGAGTTTAGCAGTTAATGCGTGAGATTGGAACTTAATTTTGTATGTAGCTTCTTCTTTGTCACCTTTTGCCTTACATAGTAGATAATCAGTGGCATTCTTTTTTTTGGAGTTAGGATGGACAACACTGGATGCACAGGAGGTTCTTTATGACCCATTTTCGTTCCATGTGGAAATATAATGTAGTTTATCTTCTTATTAGCGGGTATTTGTTAGTTTTGGTATATGCAGTTGCATGTTATAAGGGATGGCTGGGGATGCAGCCAATGGTGTTCATTCTGTCTTCCGCTTATAATGTTCTAGTCTTCTAGATGCTGGAAATCACTTGGGAGAATGGGTCTCTATCTATTTAGTAGGCAGAAGAGCAAGTTTTAATGCATATTGCATATTTCTCTGTGATGAATTCTACGTAATGTGTATCTTTGGTTTGAATATTTGGCTCGAACATGTTACCTCCAAGTCACCTGGCAACAACTTCAACTAATAAATAAAAATTAGTATACTGACCTTGAATAGTACAAGTTAGACAAATAAAAAAAGTAAACTCTCGCTCTCTCTCATTGCTACATTCGTCGGCTCCACTAAGCCATCACAAGATTTTCCACTTCCATTTGTTTTTCAAATCTTGAGATCCTGAAACTCTCTGAAGTTTCATTCCCGTAGTATAACCCAAGTACCCAACCGATTAACTCTTGTCTGGTTGTCCAATTCTTGAGGAGTAGACATTAGATGACTGCTACGAAGTGAATGTAGAGGTAGTAACTATCCATGCTCCCAAGCTTCAGAGTTTAGAGATTACTGATAATGGACGTGATAAGCTTGGATCAAATGGATATCTAGTAGTGAATTGTGGATGACACTTGAGAGGCTTGGAACCAATATTGCTTCACTGATGTACACTATCTAGATGATGTACGTAATGAGGTTATTGACTTGGATGATTGACTGCTCAAAAATTCCTTAAGATCTTCATTCGGTCAGAGTCTGCCAACAAAATTCACAGGAATTTCACGATCCGATAAGATTTTGGTGGGTTGACAAGATGAAAGGATTGATATCATCATTGACAAGGTGTCACTGCCAGATCCGAAGAAAGTCATGACGGACGGACGATTTGTTGGGGTTCGAAGCCAAAATCAACCTGACACATCTGTCACCATTAAGCTCCTGAACACGGAGTATGATATCTGATACATGCCTTCAGTCATAGGGAATCTTGTCAGTTCCCCATGTGATTAGTTGGTCCAGCCCTTCTCGTATCCTTCTAAATCATTGTTGTCCATCTATCATCCTCCATTGCCACCTCCACCTCTACCATTGTTCTATAAGAACTTGAGTTTGAGCTTTTGTTGGAGCTACCTGTTTAGTAATTCTATAAAAATTATGAAGTTTAGGATACATTGACTTGGCTTAGAGGATTCAAATGTAAGGTGTATGTGCTTAGACATTTCCGGAGGGTGGGTATGTACGTGGTATACTCTATGTACTATGTTTTAAATTGCTTATGATATGTGAGTGAATATATTAAAATTTTGGAGGTATTTTAAGAATAGTTAAATATGCTATCACAGAATATTGAAGATCAATCTGGCATGTTGGTAGTCTACATGAGGAGTCCAACTAAGGTTACCCTTGTCCGCTTCCTGTGGTGTCAACAATGTGTATTACGAGTGTGGTGAGGAGTCATGATTAGGTAGTTATTGGAAATGATATTATCACACTAGGCCTATGTTCTATGTATCCAGATCATTTCAGGTGATTTGTTCAGTTAATCTCGCCTATTGGACTCCCTTTAGTAGCTTTCAAATAGCTCTTTTTTAAAATCTATCTATTATAGTGTTACCACACATCCATTTCAATTCCATTTTGTGCAAACTGGCTTTATCTACATGTTTATTTGTCACCAAGAGGGACTTAATACTTATGCGCCAATTAAATAACCATGTAATTGCACACTCCACTTCGCTTAACTTGATCTCTTGTATGGCTGACATGGCATCATCACCCACCTCTGTTTCGATTTATCTTTTTTTTGGCCCATCTAACCTCACTGTGCCTACTACATTATCGATGCTCCTTTTGTATTCCACGTATGTGCTCTACTCCTTCCTTTTTTGCTTATGAGGCAGTAACAACTTTTGGATCTCTACTGTTGAATTTCTCCCTAGGAAATTGGGTGAGTACACTACTCTAGATAACTGATTTTAACGATAATGGAATAAAAGATCTTTTGCTATGAATTTGTGATTAGGAAAAGCAATAGAGATTTTTTTTTTCCTATACTGACATAAATCTGCGCCTTATTGTGGTTTTGTCTAGGTTATGGACTTGGTAAATACTCTCTCCGTCCCAACTTAAATTACACATTTTGCCATTTTGGTTGTCTCAACTAAAATTACACTATCCCAAAATGGAACCTTTTAATACTTCTTTATTCAATGGAACCCACTTGCATACTCACAACACTTACACTACTCCCCTACCAAAAAAAAGTGTAAATATAGCTGGGACGGATGGAGTACTTGTTATCTTTATCTTTTAGACTTTTACGTTTTACCATTGCTTATGGTCTTAGTCACTTCTTTTTGCTGGGATATCTTTCAGTTTTCAAAAGCATGTGGGAAAGTTAAAGAAGCAATCTCAAATCTACCCGTTGCAACAAATGATGATGACATAGATGAAGCTACTGCCCTGAAAGATGAAACTGAAGCAGCGTCAGATATGGACACTCAGACAAGAGGTGAAATATCTTCTGTTCCCGTATCTGAATCATTTGACAAGGAAGAGCCTGATCCTTTTGGACTTGATTCTTTGCTCCCAAGTGCTTTGAAAAAAGATGAGAAAATTAAAGGAAGAAGAGATGCAGCAGCAGCCATCAAAGCAAGGAAGGATGAAGAGGAAGAGAGCAAAAGATTATTAAGATCAGAAAGGGAAGCCTTAATTCTGTGTCTAGAGATTGCAGCAAAGCGTTATAAAATCCCATGGTACACCTACTTCTGTCACTTCTAGTTGTTCACTGAGTTAAGTATCTATTTCGTCCCCAACCTATAGTTACTTTTTCGTTTTCGTCGTGAAAGTATTATTTTTTTCGTTTTCCCTCCTAACCTCGTTTTTTTATGTTGATGTCGTCCTTCCGTCTGTCGACCATCCATTTGACCTTTTAAAATTGCCATGCGGCATACCAAGTCATTAATATGCTGAGTTGCATTAAAATTTTATAAAATAGGCTGTGGTGTAAGTATTAAGGGGTTAAAGTGTACAGAATATAACTTTAGAGTCAAAAATATAAATAATACCTTTACACATTTTAAAACCCCATCTTTAATGAAATTTATAGATGACGAAAATGCCCCTATATAAAGCCTAACTCCCTCTCCTCAAATTCATTTTCTCATTTTTCTCTCGCTCTCTCTAAGAAAACACACACACACACACTCACAGTAGCCCCAACCCCTCCATCCCCTTTCTTCTCCGAGATCAAACTAACAACGAAGAATCTTTTATCCAATTACTGGAACCAAAATCCAAATAGGAGGGAAATTCAGAGTGTAAATCCAAATCAGAAGGTTAATCAATCCAACCCCAAATTCAAGAAATCAAACAGCAAATACAAAGAATTCATCCATGGCCGACACCACCGTAGAAGAACACACAAGCTCAAACTTCCATGTCTACTACTCCTTAGAATCATGAGCAAAATAAAAACATGTGTTTTCTTCTTCATCACTGTCTACACAATCTTGCTCTTCTTTTCGTGGAATCTTCTCAGATTGGTTCTCTCTTGATACGAATCCGCTGTCGAAAGTTCTTCATCCGATGGGTGGCCGGCAATTTACGCATCCGTCATGTTGGGTGTTGTTTTTGTGTTGATGTCTATGGCGGCCGCCTTGGCTGTCGCCGTTCCGGCGACGGTTGTTACTTGGATCTCGGAGAAAAAAAGGGGATGGAGGGGTTGGGGTTATTGTGAGTGTGAGTGTGTGTGTGTTTTTTTAAGGAGAGATAAATAAGATAAAATGAATTTGAGGAGAGGGAGTTAGGCTTTATATATGGGGCATTTTCGTCATTTATAAATTTCATTAAAGATGGAATTTTAAAATGTGTAAAGGTATTATTTATATTTTTGGCTCTAAAGTTATATTTTGTGCACTTTAACCCCTTAATACTTCCACCTCAACCTATTTTATAATTTTTAAAGCATTTTAATGACTTGGCATGCCACATTGCAATTTTTAACCGTCAAATGGAAGGTAAACTGAAGGAAGGACGATATCAACATAAAAAAACGAGGTTAATGGGGAAAACGAAAAAAAAAAATACATTTAGAAAGAAAACGAAGAAGTGACTATAGGTTGGGGACAAAATGGTACTTAACTCGTTGTCCACCTCTTTGGTTGCTTTTCTCTACCCATATATAAGTGTATTTATACGTATGTGTGTGTGTATATATATTTACATACTCACACATATAACTGGCACTAAAACAGCTCTTCGTTTGCGTGATATATATATACATGTATATATATATATATATATATATATACATACATGTATATATATATATACACACACACACACATACATGCATACATACATGCATACTCACATGCATACGCACACACACAAAACTGCCGTTAAATGAGCTCCTAGTGTGTGTGAAGTCCAAGGAAGGGCCGGGCCCACATGAGGTTTACGTAGACATCCTTCCCTTACATTTAAATTCAAGAGGCTGCTTTCGCCACATATATCTATACTCCCTCCGTCCCATAATAAGGGGAACAAAATTGGTTGTGCAGGATTAAGGAGAGAGTATATACTCCCTCCGTCCCATAGAACATTACACGTTTACTATTGAGAACGGAAAATAAGGAATAATGTTATTAAAGTAGGTGTTGTGAGTGGGAGGAGAGAGAATGAGTGGAGAGAATAGTAAATTATAATGGTGTTGTGAGTATTAAAATAATGTAGGAGAGAGAATGAGTGGAGAGAATAGTGATTTAAGGTTTCCTTTTTAGGAAAGTGGGACTTTAAAGAGGGACGCCCAAAATAGCAAAAGGGGTAATGTTCTATGGGACGGAGGGAGTATATTCAAAAAATATTGGTAGTAGAGTAGGTGTGGTCATGGGCGGACCTAGCAAAGGGCAAGGGGGGGGGGCACTGCCCTGCTTGACTTTTTTTTTTTTTTTTTTTTTAACCCAACTATGATTCACTCTGTAAATACAACTATACTTCTTTTGTCCCATTAAAAAAATACACTTTGTTTTAGATACGAGAATTAAACTTTTGTTTTGGACATGAAGATCAAGTGTAAGTGAATAATTGTTGTAATACGTAAGTGTGCCCGTTGAATAAAAAAATATTAAACTATGTTCATTTTAGAAAAGTATAATTTTTAATGAGACACCCAAATAGGTAAAGAGTATAACTTTTAGTGGAAAAAAGAGGAAGTATATGTTGATAAAATGTTTTATATTTATGATTTTTTATTTGTGGGAGTGATTTTAGATGATGAACAATCATATACGTTGAATCTTTTGGTACGTGTCATTATGTTTTACATGTGTTGTACTATCTCCGTCACACTTCAAGAATCCTACTTTCCCTTTTGGTCCGTCCCAGACTAAGTCCTACTTTGCTTCCCAAAATGGCAAATAATGAATAGTGTTTTGGACATTTATACCCTCTTCTTTTCATATAACTACAAATAAATCAATATTTACTACACTACTTTTTATCCACTTGAATCATAAACAGTGTTTTGGACAATTATATCCCAAACCCACTTGCCATTGTTCACTCATTTCTTAGTGTTTTCTTAATAAGCGTGCAAACACTAGGTAGGACTCTTAGTTTTGGACGGAGGGAGTATTATTGTTACTATTAAAGCATATTATAACTATATTTATGTCTAAAGTTGTTGGACTATATTATATTTGAAGAAACAACCAAAAAAAATTCGGGGCTGCCCCGAACCCCCATTAATCATCCTTTTACTCCAATTTTTTATTGCCCCCCTTTCTTCAATTTTTGCGTCCGCCATCGGGTGTGGTTAGTATGAAAAGTGCGGTAAGATAGAGAAACTGGGGGTAAAGAATAGCAAGTGGATAGTTGTTGTGAGTATGATAAATGAGTATCATTGAATAAAAAAGTATTATAAAATCATCATTTTGGGTAACGAGACTTATCAATGGGACTCCAGAAAAGGAAATTTGTGCCTCTTATTATTGGACGGAGGGAGTATATACACACATATAATTCATTTTAATTGATGAGATTTCTTGCATTGCAGGTGCCAAACAGTTATAGACATCTTAGTGAAACATGCATTTGACAATGTATCCCGGTTCACCTCTAAACAACGGGAAGCCATTGGGGAACTTTGGACTTCAATACGGGAACAACAAACAAGGAGGAGGCAAGGTAAATCAGTAACCGGAAAACTTGAAGTGAATGGTTTTGAATGGCTTCAGCAAAAATACGCAAACGAAAAGATGAGCATAAGGCGTTCTGTTGGTGGTACCTCACGTCGTGCAGAACAATGGCTTGGCTGAAATCATAACATTTTCATATATTTTTTCTTCAAAACCTGGAAAATGGTGATTAGGACCGCGTGTGGTTGTAGATTTACATGATTTTGATAACCAAATTTGTATCATAACACCGTTGCTAAACCATTTTTACCTTGCTGAGATTTAGCCCGGCCTAGAGGTCTGGGAAGTGGGAACAATGGCCCATTAGGTGAATTTTGTTACCATGGGTTGAATAGAAGATCCCTGTCTCCAAATGATCTTTCCACTTGCTTAGTTGTTATTAGAAAGGTATTTTGAACAATAAATTTAGAATAATTTAACTGTTGTAACAAAAATTTCAATCTTGTTATTGATATAACATTAAAAAAATAGGAAATTTGACCCGAAAGTTTCTTATGAAACAAATCACTTTCCTTCAAGTTTCTCATTAAATTGAAATGACTTGGAAGTTCATATGCAGTAATATATAATACTGCATGCAATATTATTATATTAACTCATATGTGAATATAATACTGCATCTATAATACAACATGGTGAAGGAACTTCTCGGACATTATGATGCTTTTTTAGAACTTTCCGGTCACTCTCCCTAAAAAATACAATCAATAACAATTTTTAAATGTTCAGTAAGATAATTAGTTTAACCTAAAATTATTGTTCAAATTAACTTTATAATAACAAAAAAGAGGTAGGAAGTATCGTTAGAGATCAATCCGAGTTTCATGGCTCGGGTTCTAGGGTGTTAGAATGAGATTTCTATGTGTCTATGAACCAGTTGGACAGTACGAAAAAGGACATTGCTACTAAGGGTGTAAGTGGTTTAGCTCAAATCGCGGTTTGAGATCGAGCCGAGCTAAACCGTGGGGTTTAGCTCAGTTTTTTTATTTAAGTGGTTTAGCTCGGTTTATAAAAATTACAAACCACGTGGTTCGGTTTAGCTTGCGGTTTGAGGGTGCCGAGCCAAATCGAGCTAAACCGAACCGCCAAACCGAGCTATGGAACCGAACCGCCAAACCGAGTTATGGAACCGAGCTATGGTCCCAGCTCTTGTAGGCGGCTATATTTTTTTGTCTTTCCGAGAAGCCACAAAATAAAATAGGGATTAAATTAAGAGTTTCCCTTAAATATTACTCCTTCCTTCCCCTAAATGAATAACCTAATTTTATTTTACTACAGCCCCGCCTCCTTTCTTCTCTCTCTCTCTCTCAAAAATTTCTCTCATCAAACCACAAAATCATTCCTTCTTCCTCACTAAATATTGATTCACATCCCATATACTTCCTTTTATCCAAGATTATCAAGCTCGAATCATCAATTTTGAGCAAATATTTGAAGAAATTTGAAGTTTGGAGAGTAAATGGGTTTTGCGATTTGTTTCTGTTGAGCTCAAAATTGAAGGAGATTTTTGTGGGGTTAGCTTCGCAAGGAAGGTCTCCATCTTCTCCGGTGATATTTTCACTTTCCGGTGACAAATTTCGGCCAATTTCCGGTCACTCTCCGACGAATTCTCCGCCAGCAAATTGAAATTGCTCGCACTTTCTTGGAAGCGAAATGAGGTACTAAACATCTAATCCATCTTTAATCTTGCATCATCTCTAAAGATTGTTTTAAGATTGTTGTTTGATATTTTGATAATGATGTGTTTATTATAGTTACTTACTGTTTTATATTGATTAGTCATAAAATCAAAATGATTAAACCGCGGTTTAGACCGAGCTAAACCGAACCTTGGCGGTTTAGCTTAGCTCGATTTGAATTTTTTTGTGGTTTAGCTCGGTTTGAAATTTCTCCAAACCGATACTAGCGGTTTAGCTCTAAAATTTCCCCAAACCGAGCTAAACCGAACCGTTTACACCCCTAATTGCTACTGTAGTGGATATCTCATAAATGACAAAAGTCTGAGAGCAGGTGACAGTTGGTTTGGCATCATATGTGCGTGATGGGCGTCTCGTAATTAGGGCTGTTGCACGAAACGAGCCTGTTCGAGCTCGACTTGGGCTCGGCTCGAAAAAAGCTCGAGTTCGAGTGGGCTCGAGGTGAACTCGAGCTCGAGCTCGAACCGAATTTCAAGCTCGTTATTTTTTCGAGCCCGGCTCGTGTTCGGCTCGTATGTTCGACGAGCTCTGTTCGAGATCGACTCGTTTAAGCTCGACTCGGGCTCGACTCGTTAAAAGCTCGAATGAATTTTAGTATATATATATATATATATATATATATATATATATATATATATATATATATATATATATATATATATATATTCGTTAAAAGCTCGAATGAATTTTAGTATATATATATATATATATATATATATATATGTATATATATATGTATATATATACATATATATATATATACATACATATATATACATATATATATACATATATATATACATATATATATATATATACTCCCTCCGTCCAAGTAGTTACTTCACGATTCTTGTACTCACGTAAATTAAGGAGTGAGTATTATATTGAAAGTGTTGTGAGTGTGAAATTAAAATAGGAGAGAGAATGAGTGGAGGGAATAGTAAATTATAATGATGTTGTGAGTATTAAAATAATGCAGGAGAGAGAATGAGTGAAGGGAATAGTAAAGATTCGCTTTCTATTTTGGGAAAGAAACAAAGTGTGAAGTATGTAATTGGACGCCCAAAATAGAAAGTGTGAAGTATATAAGCTGGACGGAGGAGTATATATATATATATATATATATATATATATATATATATATATATATATATATATATATATATATATATATATATATATGAGTGGGTTCATTAGCAAACACCGTGTCACCGTTTTTTCACTTTTATTACTTTATTTATTATATATATATATCTATAGTATAAATGAGGGTGGTGTGCTACAGTACTATGAATAGTTTCAATACCCAAATTTCCCATTTTGTCGTCACTATTTTGTTCCTTTCCCATATTGCCCTTAAAAAAAATAAAAAAAAAAAAAAAAAACGTGTCCTTGAACACGGGCTTAATTAAAAAAAATGAAAAAAAATACGTGTCCTCGGACACGGGCTTATTCTAGTATATACTCCCTCCGTCCCAGCCCACTTAGGAAATTTTGAAATGACACGGGAATTAAGGAATATTATTATAGTATTAGGAGAGAGAATGAGTGGAAAAAGTGTTGTGAGTGTGAAAAATTAAATAGGAGAGAGAATGAGTGAAGGGAATAGTAATTATAATGGTGTTGTGAGTATTAAAATAATGTAGGAGAGAGAATGAGTGGAGAGAATAGTGATTTAAGGTTTTCATTTTGGGAATTCTTAAGTGAAGTGGGACGTCCAAAATGGAAAGTTTTCTTAAGTGAGGGGGAACGGAGGGAGTATATATTTTAGTATAGGAGTACTTTCTTTCCTAGTGACAAATTAAAAGAACAAGATCGAGCTCGGCTCGTTTTGGCTCGAGTTTGATTGCAACTCGAATTAGGGCTCAATAAAGCTCGTTCGATTTCAATTTTTTTTCAAAAAATAAGTCGAAGCTCGAGCTTGGCTCGTTAATACTCGAGTTCGAGCAGTTCGCAAAAAGCTCGCGTTCCGGCTTGCGAAAAGCTCGAAACTTGATTCGAGCCGAGCTCGAACATAAATTCTGGAATCGAGCTCGAGCTCGTTTAAAAGTTAACGAGCTCGAGCTCGAAACATCAAAAGCTCAACTCGGCTCGGCTCGTTTACAGCCCTACTCGTAATGCATCAAATGTAACTGGTGACAGGATCGTACGACACGCAAGTTGGAAGGTCGGGAATGTGAGCTCCAAGGATAAACTAGCCCGTGAGATGGGAGCTCGGGATCCAAGTATGCTTCTGACGGAATGATACTGAGCGCACTTGGGGAGGCTCAGCTTAGCCCGTTCCCCGGGCGGTGCTTGGTTTAAACCGATTCATTAATATAATCGGGTTGGTACGTAAGCAACGATATTGAGCCCGTTCTAAAGAGTACAAGCTCATTAGTGGTCCCTTGATGTGGTGGAATCGAGCTCGAGCTCGTTTAAAAGTTAACCTTACTTTTTGCCGGAGTGATGATGTGGTGGATGACCAAATGCGATTTGGAGTGTACCTTGAACAATTCCGCCCAAGTGGCGTAATATATCAATCAAGCCCGTTCCATGCTTTCTCTAGAGGAGTCTGGCCTGAATAAAAAGTCTTCTATGGCGTCTGTTATGGTGGCGCGTGAGACAGGTAGCTCTGCTCCAGTGGTGGATCGATCTCCAACAACCGTTCAATCTAGTGGGGGTCAACGGAACAATAACCGCAATTCCGGGAAGAATCGCGGTGGTGCTGGCTCAGATCGAGGCAAAAAAAACGGTAAGGGAGGCGGCAAAGGAAATAATGGAGCTGGTGGATCTGGTTCAAACAGCGGTGGTAATCCTCCTCCCAATTTTCCTCCGCAGTGGGGCACTGGTCATCCGTCTCAATGGGGAGCAGGCTGGTCTTGGCCTTGGGCTCCTCCACCTTGTCCATACCCAACATCACCAGCTCCTTGGGCCAGGCCCACTTACAATCCAGCCCAACATCAGTCTGGCCTTCTTGGCTCTCGGCCTGCTCAGGCCCATGTTGCTGCTACTACATCGTCGCCAACGGATATTGAAGCGGCAATGTACACTTTGGGTCTCACCCCACCGGCTACACCGTGGCACATGGATACGGGGGCCACATCTCATATGACATCTGAATCAGGTATTCTCTCGTCCTATTCTAATATGAGCAATAATCGTAATATACTTGTTGGTAGTGGTCATTCTATTCCAATTCACGGTTTTGGTAATACTACGATCCCGTCCCCGCATCCCCCGTTTGTTTTAAACAACGTTCTTCATGCTCCACGTCTTATTAAAAATCTTATCTCTGTCAGAAAATTCACAAAAGATAACTCCGTTTCCATTGAGTTTGACCCATTTGGTTTTTCTGTAAAGGATTTCCGGACGGGCACGTGTCTCATGAGATGTGAGAGCCGGGGCGAGTTGTATCCTGTCACCACCCATATCACAACCAATAAAACACACTCTTCGGCGTTTGCTGCTATTTCTCCTTCTATATGGCATCAACGTTTGGGACATCCTGGACCACCTGTGGTAGAGAAGCTTCGGAAAAATAAAATGATACACTATAGTCCTTCCAATAGTGCATCTAGTATTTGTCATTCTTGTTCATTAGGAAAACTTGTTCGGTTACCGTTTGTTGAATCAAATTCTAGTACCTTGTTGCCATTTGATATTTTGCATTGTGATTTGTGGACATCACCGGTTTTAAGTTCTTCGGGACACCGGTATTATATGCTTTTATTGGATGATTATTCTAAATTTCTTTGGACTTTTCCTTTGGCAAAGAAATCAGATGTGTACTCCACTTTTCTATCTTTTCAAGCATACATTCGTACCCAATTCGAACGAAATATAAAAAATATTCAATGTGACAATGGAAAAGAATTTGATAATGGGAAATTTCTAGAGTTTTGTAATATTAATGGACTTTCATTCCGTCTTTCTTGTCCTCATACTTCTTCTCAAAACGGAAAGGCAGAACGGAAAATTCGTTCCATTAACAACATTGTTCGGACTCTCTTGGCTCATGCCTCATTGCCCCCTCAGATTCCTTTTGGCATCATGCTCTTCAAATGGCCACTTATCTCCTCAACATTCTTCCTATGCAAACTCCTCGAATATCAATCTCCCCTTAAAATTCTTTACCACAAAGATCCCTCATATTCCCATCTCAAAGTGTTCGGGTGCCTTTGTTACCCACTTTTTCCATCCACTACAATAAATAAACTTCAAGCATGATCCACTCCGTGCGTGTTTTTGGGATACCCTATGAATCATAGAGGTTTTAAATGTTATGATTTGTCATCCCGGAAAATTATTGTTAATCGTCATGTCATTTTCGATGAACAAAAATTTCCGTTTGCTTCTCTTCATTCACCTTCCCCTCAAACATATTCCTTCTTAGAAGATGGCCCAAGTCATTACATGATGGCCCGTTCCCTTTCTCAAATTCATGAGCCAGCTGAACAAAATCCAGCAAGCCCAATTCGGCCCTCTAGCCCAATTCAGCCCACTGGACCAATTCAGCCCACTGACCATGTTCAAACAAGCCCACCACTTGTACCCTCCAGATCAGCGCCTACCTCTTCTCCTGCTCTTGTAATTTCACCATCATCTGTCCCTACTGCTACTAACTCACAAATTCCAGCCTCTCTAGCTATTCCCACTCCAGATAATTTTGTTCAGGCACAAAGACCTGTGACTCGTAGTCAACATGGAATTTTTAAACCCAAACAAACTTTTAATCTCCATGCTTGCACTACTGAGTCTCCATTACCTCGTAATCCCGTGTCGGCTCTTAATGATCCAAATTGGAAAATGGCTATGAATGACGAATTTAATGCTCTTATTAGTAATAGGACGTGGGAGTTGGTTCCCCGTCCACATGGGACTAACATTATTCGCTCTATGTGGATATTCACTCATAAACACAGGTCAGATGGCTCGTTTGAACGACACAAAGCACGCCTTGTATGTGATGGTAAAACCCAACAGGTTGGGATTGATTGTGGCGAAACATTTTCCCCGGTTGTGAAACCTGCCACCATACGGACGGTACTTAGTTTGGCCCTCTCAAAGAAGTGGTCAATGCACCAACTTGATGTTAAAAATGCATTTCTACACGGGGAGCTTGTGGAAACTGTGTACATGCATCAACCACTGGGTTTTCGGAGTCGTGCTTATCCCGACCATGTGTGTTTGTTGAAGAAGTCGCTTTATGGGCTAAAGCAAGCACCACGTGCTTGGTATAAACGTTTTGCCGATTTTGTGTCATCTCACGGGTTCATGCATAGCAAGTCAGATAATTCCTTATTTATTTACAATAAGGGGACGGATATTGCCTATTTGTTATTATATGTCGACGACATTATTTTAACAACATCCTCGGATTCTTTACGCAAGTCCATCATTTCACTTCTTGGTTCGGAATTCGCTATGAAAGACCTTGGTCCGTTACATTATTTTTTGGGTATAGCAGTCCAACGTCACAAAGATGGTCTGTTTTTATCACAACAGAAGTATGCTAAGGAAATTCTTCATCGAGCCGGCATGGACAGTTGCAAGCCTTCCCCCACACCGGTTGATACTAAGCCCAAACTCAGTGCCCATGTAAGTAAGCCGTTTGAGGATGTGACCTTGTACCGTAGCCTAGCTGGGGCCCTTCAGTATCTCACCTTCACTCGGCCAGATATTACCTACGCGGTACAACAAGTTTGCTTGTTCATGCACTCACCACGAGATGAATATATGGCTGCCATTAAAAGGATTTTACGCTACTTGAGTGGAACCCTCACACACGGCCTCCATTTGTATCCCTCGTCATTTGACTCCCTTCGGTCCTTCACTGACGCCGACTGGGGTGGGTGTCCCGACACACGTAGGTCGACCTCTGGCTATTGTGTGTTTCTCGGTGACAATTTGATCTCTTGGTCCGCCAAACGTCAGGCTACGCTATCACGGTCTAGTGCCGAGGCGGAATATCGGGGCGTCGCTAATGTTGTTTCCGAATCCTGTTGGCTCCGTAATTTATTACTTGAGCTTCACTGTCCGATTCGAAAAGCCACGATAGTATACTGCGACAATGTTAGTGCAGTTTATTTGTCAGGCAATCCCGTTCAACACCAACGCACTAAACACGTTGAAATGGATATTCATTTTGTGCGTGAACGTGTTTCCCGTGGAGAAGTTCGCGTGTTACACATTCCTTCTCGCCACCAAATAGCGAACATTTTTACTAAAGGTCTTCCACTGATTCTATTTGAGGATTTTCGTTCCAGCCTCAACGTCCGTTCTCCTCCCGTTGCGACTGCGGGGGAGTGTTAGAATATTGGATAATATTGGTTCACAATATTAGATAATATCTGATTGGTATATATATTTGTATTATTATTCTTTCCTTATCAGTTAGTTTAGATTGATTTGTATAGAGCCTTGAATAGTGGTAATTACGTAGAGATTAGCATGATTAACGCCAAGTGATTGGTTGTTTTGTAAACTGTATATATACTACCTTTGTGAAATGAGAAAGGCAAGCAAGATATTCTTTCAAATACTTTTGAGGAAGGACTTTGCTGAGAGATATGACCCCGGGCTGCAGGCAACCTAAGAATAGAAAAGATAATAGTTTTAAAAGAGATATTGCATTAGTTAATTAATCGACATATTTTTACATCTAAGCAAATCGACATTTGTTTTGATTTCTCATATCTTTAACTATTGTTGTCATTAGTAGTGATGGTAGTCAAACTATGACTTTAAGATGTGCCTCCATAATTAGATGACATGCTAGAATGTTTATACAGATCATGTCATAAATTTCATCGATAGGTCATGTTCAGTACTTGTTCTCTAGTAAGTACCCATTAGTGTAATGTGCATCATATGCATATAATCATCTCCATGATTATTCATTACCAACTTATACTAGTCATTCACAATAACTAGGGACGCAGGTTATTATAATAAACATGTAAACATATAATAAGCTAAATAAATATGCTTCATAATAAATGATAAAGACGATTACATAGCGGTTTAAGTTATAAGTCAAATATAACTAAACGCCTAGGACATTACACCAACAGCAGATTCGTGCTACAGGCTGGTTAGGAATCCAGAATGGTGGAGAGAACAAAGCTTGAGGAACACGAAAGGAAGAGGCGGAGGCCAAATCACTTCGGCTACTAGAAAACATTCAGGCACGTCCAATTCACGAGCCAAAACGTTGCATACCAGTGGAGAGGGAACTGCTGGAATGACGGATGATAATAGGGTTGTCTTGCTGGGTTTCACGCCTGAACAATGGAGCCACTTGTAAGTGCTCCAATTTGAGCTTGTTAGAATTTTCGTTAGAAAATTAACGGAAGTTATAACATTTCTAACAATTCCTAACTATCCTAACATTCCTAACAAAGTGAGGGTAAAATGGGCATTGTTATTTAAGGTTAAACCTTAAAAAGAATCTCAAAAAAGAAAAACAAATGAAGAAAACCAAATATAGCAATGCTGGAAACAAAAACTGGCTGGTCAATTTGAATTTTGAAAAAGATTATTCTTCTTGTCCAAAGCTGAAGCTGCATTTAATGAACGATTACTTGCACGCCGCCTGATCCTATCCGCGCGGACAAGTATGTAATTTTCAGTAGGGCTATAAATTGAGCCCTCCGAGTCACAAAAATAGAAGGAAGAACACAAATGCAACGAACCTACGGCGAAATATAGAGAGAAAACGGTGAGAATTCTCAAGAATTGTCACCTTTTTCTCTCCAATCTTTCCCAACTCATACTCATCCACTCACTCTCATATTAAAGCCCTAAACACTCATACACTCAAGCCAAACACTCAAGAACACAAGGAAGATTGGTAAACCCTCCTCTTCCTAACCCTAAATCTCATCCATGCATGCATCTTCAAACTACAAAATGTAGTTCTTTCATCTTTTTCTCTAGATCTAAGAAGATCACCATGGAAGACCATCTCCATGGATGATCTTCTACAAAGATCAACATTATTTTCAAAGCTTTTCTTTCTTACTTGCAAAAATGCACTTTCAAAACCCTAAAAAACCATTTTCAAGCACTAAATCTTGATTTCAAAGGGTAAAATCCCCCTCCCCAAGCAAATGAAATGCTTAGTCCTAATGTACCCCAAGGATGGTTTGGTATAGTTGATTCACCACTAAAATGTCTAGTGATCACTAACCAAAACCTAGGGAAATGGGGACAAGCATGGATGCAAAACCCCCTTAAAATCATATTTTCTTTCTTGAGAAGTTGCTGTCCAGTAGCAATTTTCTCAGACCTCAGTCCATGGTCTTAATTTTTGGACACAGATGAAATTGGAATTTGGTGTTGACTACAAAATACTTTTTGTAGCCAACATCCAGAGCTTTCCAGACATATTTTTATCTTATTTTTTGGGTGAGTAAAACTCCTCTTTTCAATTTTTCTTTCAGAGGCTAGTTCATCAGCTTCTGGGAATCCAGATCTCATATCTGAGGTTTCCAGAAGGTTTTGACCCTCAAATCTTCTCCAAAATGGAAATTTCTTTCACACAAAGTTTATTCAAGGAGTCTAGAGAAACTTTCATTCTCTGAGTTCATCCAGATTATGAAGTTTTAGGACCCTTGAATCCATTTCAAAATCAGGTGTCTGCTGCCATTTCCTTCTGGCAGAAGTGACTTCTCAACTTCAAAAGGTATTTTGAGTACCAAATCTCAAACCAAAAATTCTCCAAAAAATCATGGGATCAGTTTAAAGTCTTAAAAAGACATCCCAATTTTTACTTTTTCCAGTTTCAACTTATTTTGGCCAAAAACACACACACACACACACACACACACACACACACAAATGATTTTCAGCTTGGAAGACTCGTTTTACGAGGCGCGTCGGGTGCACACTAACGTCCTTCCCGACGCGTAACATGACCTCCGAACCTAAATCTCTGATCTCGGGCTTTTTTTTCAAAGTTTTGGCCCTTCAAAATTAAAATGGCGTGTCGACTCCGTTTTTTCCGGTTTTATTTGGTTTTTCAAAGAAACGCAAAAAATCGAATTTTTCCCGCGAAAAACAACAACACATCGTTACAGTGGCGACTCCGCTGGGGATGGAGCTTTTTAATAAAAAAATGGTATTCGGTATATTGGTGGAAACCACTAAATTTCCCGTTATCGCCTCCTAACACGAGTCGGGGATAAATTGTGGTCTAACAATCCCACGTACCGGTATCACCGTTTTCAAAAAAAAAAAAAAAGCTTTTGAGGGTCAAGCTTCCGTCCCGGCTTTGAAAATCATTTTTGTGTGTGTGTTGATTTTTGCACAGTTTTCATGTTGTTTTGGCCGCCTCGGAGAAAGTCAAAATTTTGACTGTCGGAATAATGTCCCTAACTGTCGGAATTTCCGTGCTTACGTGCTTATGTGCTCATAAAAAAAAAAAAATTCAAAAAAAAAAAGGGATTTTCAAAAAAAAAAGAAAATTTCCAAAAAAATCATGCATCATATTTTTAAGACACATAAAAAATTTCTATTTTACTCGGAAAAAGAATATAAGGCGCTTGCACACTACGCGCACGTGACCGTACACTGCACACTACGTCCTTAACCAGGGAAATCCTTGTCGCGGTCCGTTTGGTCTTATTACGCCTCTCGGATGAGCACGGGACTACCCAAACATCCCATGGAGCCTCGTGTCGACCATGCACTTGTCCGTGACACACATTGTCCGAGACCCGGTTGGTTTTTAGTGCAGTACGTGTCATGCCACTGTCCGTGTATAGACCTTTCCTTTCAAGCCTTTGTCGGCATACCGAGCTCAATATCTTTCGGGTCCCTGTCGGTCGAAGTTACGCCGGTTTTCCGCCGCGAGACTTTGACCAAGATATTGACCGGCGCCTTGACTTCGGCTACGGCGGCACAAATTATACACGGCTCCCGGCATTGACACCGAGTCATCAAGGATTAATGACTATTCCATGCCTAATTACGGCTTAAGCGACGACAAGTTAAGATCAATCTTGGACGCTTATCGGTCCAAATCATGCCGACTTTTCGTCGAGCCCTCGGACATGATCTTGACTTTTGACGTCGGCTTTGTCCGTAATTTACATTGAATGCTCGTTAAGACTCGATTACCGCCGAGACTTTTAGGATCGTTTTCTTTCGGTCGGTGGGACCCGCTTGCCTATAGGACCCTCGCCCAGGCATCCACCCCAGGAGGTCGAAATACGGGTGGAATACGAGGGCTTATAGACGTAGTGACGGGGCCCACCGATCCGAGGATCGAGTAGTTTGCGAAAAGAAGAGCAATCTTTTCCAACCGATTAGGATAATAAAATGTGTTTTAAGTAAACGTGAACAAATAAGCTGCATGTTGCGTGAGCCTAAAGCCCAAACACCTACCCTCCTTCCATTCCCAGACATCGAACCTTCGTGTCCTTTCCCATGACTCGCACAAAGCTTGGTTTCGGGCACCGGGTCACCGTTTGTCCGGTTGGGAAGAGTCAAGCGCATCGTCGGCTTCGCCATTTGTTCCGACTCCGGGTTTGAGATATGTCTGCATCGGCCGGTAATGATGGGGATAACATCACTCCGCCTCCGGGACCCCTCGGACGAGCAACGGTGGAATCGGTTAAGCGAACGAGATGAGGTTACGACGAGGAAGCACGGCTAAACGGCCTTATGGAGGCTATTAAGAGTCACGGTCGCGCCGGCCTCAATCCGAGATGGCACCTTCACCGTGGAAGAAGACGAGGATGCCAACCCCACTCTCGGTCGCCACGATTACACCGGGATGCCGCCACCCACCTCCTATGGTGCCACTACCCGAGAACCCGTGCTCCTCGATTTTCGGGTCGGCCCGGCTCCCCGACCACGGACCACCGGATCCATGCGGCCGACGGCCTGGAATCGGTGGGGGCGAAATCGGTACGGAATGTCTTCTCGTGGTTGGGGCTATCTCGGAATGCCACGGCTAATCGGGATCCCTCCTCGGTTCGGAACCGATCAATCCAGGACCCTCACGGCAATGCCACGCGGTTCGGAATGCCGCCACAGCTTGGTTACGGGCCGCGATCGAGCCCCTCACCGAACGAGTACTAGTTCGGCCCGCTCCTCACACAAATCCATTCCTCACTCGAGACTTCTATGGGTTACCAAGCCTCCATCCCGGTGTCATCGAATCACCGGGACCGCAGTACCCCAGGGTTACACACCTTCACGCACTGGCGGCCATGCAATTCCAGCAATCAGGGACTGGCCGCGCTCGAAGCCTGCTTACGGGCCCACTCTGGAAATCCAAGTTATCCGGCTACGTCGGGGCTGCCCCACCTACTTTGCCGGTTGAAAATCACGGCAAGCCGCAAGGTTCTACCCTTTTGCTTTCGAGGCTCCTACTCATGCTCCCAGGGTAACTCGGCCCCGGGACGAGGTTTTCACCTACGTCCCCGGACCGGCCGTTCCACTCCCACCGATCTGCCTCCGGTGGTAGCTCCTCTCTCTAGCTCGGCCGCTAGCTTGAATGCCGCATGGTTCCGCCGCAGACCCTCATCGCTTTGGTTCGTGGAGCAACACAAGAGAAATGAGCGCGAGATCGCGAGGCGGCGCCCGAAAGTCGCCTTCAGGCCTACTGGGACCGGACTCCATTGTTCCCCTGCCCCACAAATTCGTGATGCCAAATACTGGATCTCTTTGATGGAACCGCATGTCCCCAAAACCCATTTGGACACGTATACCTTGTAAGCGATGAAAGCGAAAGGATGTACCAATCGACGGTTGGTGACTATTTGATCTATCCTTGAAGTCCGGTGCCTTAAAGTGGTTCTTCCGTTTGAAACACGAAGCCGGGGGCTACATGGGACCATATTACCAATGCCTTCACGAGAAAAATATAAGGCCAACTTGGAATGGGAAACAAATAGGGTTGACCTACAAACAACGGTGCGGCGTCTGATGAGAATGTTGGGGACTTCTACAAGCGGTGGAATGCGAAACTCGGTGAAATGGCCATCCCTCCTTAGAAGAGGAACAAGCGGACATCTTCCGGTCATGCTTGAAACCACATCGAGAGCCTCCCTCGAGTCACTTCCCATACTCGAGACTTGCGGGCCATGGTTAACTTTCTGCGGCTAAGTTTGAAAAGGCCTACAAATCGACAGCAGGCTGCTGCACTGCCTACGAGATATCGGGCTCCTCCTGTGAGCACACACTGCCCTTTGCTCACACGCGAAAGGCAAAGAGACGATTAACTATGCGGGACGGGAATGTAATAACACGACTCCTTTTGCTCCCAGGGAAAGCAGTAGAGCCCGGACCGCGGAGTCATAAATCTCGAAAACTTTGGAATGCCCACTGAATGACATCTTTAGGGGGGCCCGAGTGAAAGAAGGCTTGCTGCGGCCTTTGGAGAATTTCCAACCCAGAAATCCGAATGCTCCGTGGATACTACAAAGTATTGTGCCTTTCATCAAGCTCACGGACATCGGCGACAGTGCTTTACTCTGAAAAAGGCAATTCGGGGGCTAATAGAGCAAGGAAAGTTGGAAGGCCCCGAGGGGCCCAACCACGATCAAAAATCCTGCCACGGAACCATAATCGAGGTGAATATGATTGAATGCGGAGAATCTTCACACGCCCGGGGAAGATGCGATGAAGGTCCCCAAATACCCGTGGCCAATCTCGTCGAGGATCTGAATTCGGATTCCCCCTCGGCCTCGAGGATATCGAACGAATCAACCCGTCTTGGTCTCGTAGTCGGAGACTCCTTGCAAGAATACGAGGCCCGCTATTTTTCGGGTGAAGGGAAGGCCGATACCGAAGAAGCTGGGGCTTTCCGTTCAAATATGAGAGAACCATTTATACAAGATGGTTAGAACAATCGAGAAGAATCGAAGCAAGAAAGCTTCCGGCGGCGAGAGCGCCTTTGTCTTGGGGCTTATCGCCTAGTAGGCGAAGAGCATGCGGAGCTAGTACACTTACTTAAATTGGCTTCTGGGAGACCCGGAATATGATCCAGAGAACAGTGAAAAGGAGAATCGGAAGAGGAGGATTCGCTTCCTATATCCTACACAGACGTCCAAATATGAATGCCGCCCCTCTCCTTTCTTCCCCCGCAATTTACGGGAGGAGAAGTCTGAATCGCGGTTACCATCACTTAGAATGGAGAGCATATGGCACATATTTCTGCGGTGCCACGCACCCATAACTTCCTAACCTAACAGGGTTTGACCGTCGCTCTCTCTCGGCCCGGATATCCCCGGTGGTATGGGAAGAAGATTCCGATGGCAATGACGATGACGATGATGATGGCCGAGAGTGAAGAGTGGCCCGAGGCCCCGGACCCGGAAATCAATGCGGAACAATCATGCGAAATGAACCCATGGGAGCCAAGCCACAATGGTTGGTTGTCACAGCAGGCAATGAAGGACCGCCGAAGAAATGCGGATCAGGAGATACAGTGGAGACCAGGAACCCTGCGAGGGTGTCCGCTTGTAAGGCCATGCGTTGTGGCGATGCCCGATACTCCCGAGAGGATGAAGGACTGGCAAAGCCCTTGCGTCCCGGATCCGTCATATCTCAGAAATCCTAGAACAACTGGCGTTCCTTATAAGAACACTGAATGGTGAAGATGGAGAGGGTTTCCGATCGGTGAAAGCTTTAAACGGTCGAAAATGCGAGGGTTTGACGGCCAGGAAGATGAAGAATTCGTAAACGTTATTGGATCTTTTCTTCTTTCCCATGACGAGATAGGCGTAACAACCGTGGTTAGATCAAATCCTTTGCCAGGCATGTGGCCTTGACCAGTGCACACTCCTTGACAAAGGGTTATCCGTCCTGAACGTCTCCCAAGTCACCTTCATGCCGAATGAGTCCATATGTCGCCTTTCTAAGTGCTACGAAGGCAGGCAATGGACCGAGGATGCTCGCTTATTTGGACACGGATCTGCTCGAGCCCGGCCCTCAAGCTCAGAGAGAAGGAGCGTTGCCTATCCGCCGCTTTGTGTTGCCCTCGCGCAAGGCGAAAGAAAAAGGATATACGATGAGATGGAGGGCGATAGCCACGGCTACGTGGAACATCGAGGATGAAATCGAAAAGCCGCCGAGTCAGGAGCAATAAGCGACTCTTTGTTGCATGATAACAATAGAGCAAAGCCGGCCATGAGAGTGAATCGGAGGACGCCCTAGCTCTGCAGTGGGCCATCGAGGAGCAACAACGCAAACGCAGCCCAGGACTCGAAAGCCGGTAACCTTGGGAAGCGATTATAAGGAGCCGCCCAGGAAGAGGGAGCCAGTATAGCTCAAAGCTCGGCCCATGGTCGCTAGACTCCGTCCAGCATCCTTGATGGCCAATAGCGAAAGCAGGCTCCCATTGACCGTTGGCGGCCATTGAAGAAATCCGGTCAAGAGGCAGCGATGAGGAAGTTAATCTGTTGACCCGATACGAGCAAATTTTCCAAAAGGAAATCCTAAAGCGGAGATAAGAAGGCCTTGGACCCGAGCACGAGAAGATCGCCGCCACTTATCTTGCTAAGGCAATTTGAAACTCCAGGACCCTGGAAAAGAGGATCCCACGTGCTCACCCGGTTGAAGCAAGCGAGCGAGGCCAACATTTCTCTCTACGGTCTCTACTCACCTTCGTCTTATCTCCCATGGTGAAAAATTTGGAAGAAAGCTGGCTCGCACAGCTCTCGTGCCTATTGATGCTACTCCCGATGATGTGGAGTACAGGTGATTGGGAAACATCCAGCTACGGGAACATAATCACTTTCAGCGAGATCTCGACCTCCCTCGATTTAGGGGCTGATCATAATGAGCCTATCTCTTCATCACAGTCCAGTTTGGATGAACAGACGCCTCTCAGGGTCTGGTTGATAATGGGTCCGGAATGAACATTCTTCAATAAAGATCGCTGAGGCTTAGCTTGATATCAAGACTACGAGACTTGAAGCCTTCTTCTCTCACGGTCAAAGCTTATTTCATCTCGACATCCGGCCGGATCCTCGGAGTTGCTACTTTAGACCTACAGGTTTGGACGAGAAATTGATACTGTGGAATTCCGGGTTATCGACATCCCGATTACTTTCAATGCCATGCTTTGAAAGACCTTGGGTTTGCACCCAGTCAAAGGGAATTCGCCTGCTCAAGCCTCCACCGGTGTGTGAAATTCGTCTCGAATGGGGATGCGACGACCATTTACGGGGATTTAGTCACTTTAGAGGACACGGATACGAGGCGGAATACCTATCACGGAAATCCAAACATGATGAGGAAGGTCCGCGCTAACGGGCTTCACGGGTCGAGCCTCCCAGAGGCCCCGAAGTGTGCGAAGCGCTAGATCGTGACGATCACTCGGGATAAAAATCCCACCGAGTCTTGAAAATGATGAGAAAAATGAGCTATCTACTGACAGCCTCGGTGATGCAGGGAAGCGCCCAACAAGGAACTTTCAAACTCATCGAGGTGAAAGGACAAAAAATACTCGCCACGGCACGGGATATGAGGCCTCCCAGTGGGCAATTTAACGCCGAAAGGGAAAAAGATTTGAAAGGCGCCATGAGGAAAGGTCCCGATCGTAGACAATCCCTAAATCCTCTCCACTTCGGTCCTAATTTGGCTGACTACTTTGTAAAGGGTCCCACACATGACCAGGAAACATCACGAGAGCCCGCTCCTACGAGCGGGATGGCTAAAGCTACGGGATAGCCTCAACAGAGTTCGGAGGAACCCAAGAAGCTAACAGGTCCGTCAGAATGTTCTGGACCCTACCCGGAGATACACAGGGCTACCACTTGCCCATGAAGAGTGAGTATACCTTCAGAGGCGTGCCTGACACAGTGGAACAGTTCGAGAAGCTCACGACCACTATTCCTCTCACCTGCCCGGGGAAGATCCGAAACCTGAATTCCAGAACTGACGGTGCCAAAAGCTAAGGCCACTGAATTTCCCTCGAGATGATTGGGATGGTCTGATTATGCATGGCAATTGTTCGAAGAAAAAGTCCAGGTGCGGAACTGATTGATCTCGGCTCAGTCCAAGAGATGATAGCGACAATTGAGAAAAGGGAAAACAAAAACAGCGATTTCCGAGTCATGAGGCCACTGGCAATAGCGATGCCGCTAAGGTGGGACGATGTGGGAAGCTCTCTCGGGCCGTCCATGACCCGAGGAGGAAATGATCACCAAGCAAGGAAGAAATGTAACATATGAAATTATAAAGTGTAACAAATTTAAGTATAAAATGTAACAATAATTTGCAGAAAATTTAAAACAGTTTGATATTTTTTTTTTTAGAGAAATTAACAATTGAAATGTAATAAATTATATACATGAATATAACTTGTTATAGAAATGAATATAACAGTTTTTATCGATTAGTTAATATTTATTTTTCTTTTGAAATTTAAAATAGTTTGATTTTTTTGAGAGAAAATAACAATTGAAATATAAAAAATTATATAAATGAATATAACTTGTTATACAAATGAATGTAACAGTTTTTGTATAGTAAATATTACATTTTATTCTTTTACAAAAGTAATATTTTTGAAATATAAGAATTTTTATTATAAAATATAACAATAGTTTTGTTGAATATTAAAAATAGTTTGATTTTTTTATTTGAGAAAATAACAATTGAAATATAACAGATTATATAAATGAGTATAATTTGTTATACAAAATGAATGTAACAATTTTTAGAGAAAATGTTACATTTCAATCTTATATTTCTTTTTCGCAAAATTGTGGTTACATTTTAGAATAAAAAATGTTACATTTCTTTATATTAAGTGTTACATTTGTTGATGATGAACAACTCAGTTTTTTAAGAATAAATACGATTTTATAAAAATAATTTAAAATCATATCATCACACTTCTATTTTGATTTGTTTCGTCGAGACGAAAACAATGGTGTTTTCGAAAAATAATTTCAACTTCAAACTCAAAATATTTCATTTTAAATTTGTTGTAGTTTTATTAAAATAAACAAAGACAGTTGTCGGGCTGATGGGCGTGCGGGTAAGACGGTTCGACAAGCGAGAGACCCGTCTTGCGGTATGAGACAATCTCATATGAGACCACCTCTTTCTCTTTTACCCCATTTTTATACTCACAACACCAATTTTACTATTATATTTTTTCTCTTCATGCTTAGTCCAAAAAGTGTATAATTTTAATTGGGATGTAAACATATATTTTGACAATCAACCTAACCTAGTACAATATGTTATCACTATTTAATATATTTATTTATTTTTGAACCAACATACATTAAGAAGTTTAAAAAAACATGTGATGTCTCATTCAATGATGCATTATTAAGAATGCTATTAACATTTATTTTTTACAATAATCATGAGAATAAATAATTATTCACATATGTTTTTTATCAAAATTTTCCAGGTTGAAAAAACACAAAAATAAATAAATTCCTTTTGATATGGATGGATTAATCATTATAGTTTAATAAGTGAGAATTATTTTAAAAAAAATCAAAATATTACTTTTTTAACAAACAAGTGAGACTTATGATTCTTTCCTAAATAAAACCTTTAAAAAAGTATTGCTCAAAATAATAATATTTCTAAATTCGTCAATATTTAGAATTAAAAAAAAAAAACGCTAATTTTGGTTTTTCCAATTTACGCTATTGCCAATAGTTGCTATTTGCAATAGCAATTAGTGTAACACTAAATTTCCCGACTTGCATACTTAGGCTCCGTTTATTTCGACGTAAAACATTTTTCAGAAAATGTTTTCCAGTAAAATGTTTTACTTAGGAAGGGCGTAAAATATTTTACGGCGTAAAATTTTTTACGTCGTAAAATGTTTTACGGCGTAAAACGTTTTACTTAAGAAAATGTTTTACTTTTGCCAAAATCTTGTATAAAACTAGTTTTTTTGTAACATAAGAAAAAAACTAGTTTAAAAGCATCAAGTCTAACTAATAAGAGTGATGAATGGTTCTGAAAACTAGTTTTTTTATAATATTTTGAAAAAAACTAGTTTTTCACAAGAGTTACTCTTTACTTATTATTATTATTATTATTTTTATTATTTTTATTATTATTATTATTATTAATATTAATATTATATATTTTATTATTTATTTATTTATTTATTTATTAGAATTATTTTTTTATTATTATAATTTTTTTATTATTATTTTTATTATCATTATTATTTATTATTATTATTATTATTATTATTATTATTATTATTATTATTATTATTATTATTATTATTATTATTTATTTATTTATTATTATTATTATTATTATTATTAATTTTTAATTGTTATTGTTATTATTATTATTTATTCTTAATATTATTATTATCATTGTTTTATTTATTATTATTATTTATTTATTATTATTATTTTTATTTATTATTATTTATTATTATTATTATTATTTATTTTTATTATTTATTATTATTATTATTATTTATTATTTATTTATTTATTTTATTTTTATTTTTTATTTATTATTATTATTATTATTATTATTATTATTATTATTATTTATTATTATTATTATTATTATTTTATTATTATTATTATTATTATTATTATTATTATTATTATTATTATTATTATTATTATTATTATTATTATTATTATTATTATTATTAAAATGAGGAAGTAGAATGTTGTACCTTGTGAAACATGAGTTGTACATGAAGGACACCATTTTTCAGAAAATGTTTTACTTAGGACAAGGTCAGTAAGTCGTTTTACTTAGAAAGGGCGTAAAATATTTTCCGGAAAACGTTTTCTCCAGTTTTCGGAAAACAACCAAACACCGGAAAACGAGTTATTTTACGAAAAATATTTTCCAGAAAACAACCAAACAACGGAAAATATTTTACGATTTTTCGGAAAACAACCAAACAACAGAAAACGAGTTATTTTAAGGAAAATATTTTCCAAAAAATATTTTACGGTAAAACAAACGGGGCTTAGTTGACATGAGTTGGTATTCATTTGTAGAAAAATGATTAATCTAGATTGTAGTGTGGAGGAGGCCCGAATGGGCAGCCCACTTTTGTTAGGGAAAATAAAGCCCAATTCTCAGCCCTCTAGCCTTTATTGACAAAACGTGTGTTTAATGAGGTCTTCTTCACCATCGTCGTCGCTTTCTTCCGTTCTGCTGATTCCGATATCTCCAAGCTGCGCTATTGTTGGATTTTTTGAATTATCCGATAAATTTGATCTTTTCTTCTCCTAATCTTCTCTAGTTTCTCCCTTATCCTCCTCCGTTTCAGCCCCTTTTTAAACCCCTCCTTCCCTTTTTTGCAGCCAAGAACACACACGAATCATACACAGCTTTGGGGGTTTTCTCTTTTGGTTCATAGAGATAGTGAGAAAGTTTGTCAGTGAATTAGTCTTTTGGGTTGCTTTCTTGGTGAATTGTGTTTCTCTATTCTTTTCTTAGGATAGCTCTCCCTCAATTAAGTTTTTAGCGAGTGAGTGTGTTGTTTTGGAGTGGCAGTATAGTATAGAGGGGTGTAGGGGCCGGTTTTTCTTGGGTCGAAATAGCTGATGTGTGGCTATTGATTGGTGATTTCGTTCCCCTCCAGGGCATTAATATTGTTTGGTGTTGAATGTGAAATACCTCGGGCCGGTACGACTGAAGTGATTGTGAAATATAAGTTTCCATTGTTATTCATCCTTCTCATAAACATTCACTTATTCTCACGCTGAAGGGGTTTTATCGAAGCCACCATCGGTTTAGTTCACTTTATTTACTTGTGTGTAGGAAACGAAGTTGACCATTTCAAAGAGATCAGTCGAAATATCCTCCATTGCAGCTATGAGTTCAGCTCCTATATAACACATTTTTTGGTATAGCGTACTTTTTTTCATAATAGACCGAGGCGTCGCCAAGAGCTATATCTGTACAGCCAAAATGACCCAAGGCATTCTCCCGAGAAGTTTTAGTAATTGGCAGCTTTGTAATCATGACAGGTGGAATGCTTCAATTGGTTCAACTATTTTGAGCGGGGCCCAATGAACACAAGTGATTCGAAGTGGAGCCCAATAACATGGCCAACAACATTTCATATTTATCCCTACATTTTATTTTTCTTTCACTATACATAATTCAAATTGATTTGGTGAATTATTGATCTACTAAATTCAAATTATCTTGTCTATTATTCATCCCATTTGATTATTCAATGCAATTTTATCAACGAGAAGTAATCCACAAATAAATAAAAGATACGTTTTCTTTCGGAATAAGTATTGCACTTTTTATGCTAGTATAAAAAAATTTAAGCAATAATTTATTTTAGATTAATATGATTATCATAATAAATATATAAAATTTGTTACTAATACATCATTATAAATACTATTAATAATAATTTTTAATTTTTCATTAAAATAATTTAATTATCTAAAATTATTTCTCACAATTTCTTTATACTATAATAAAAAAATGTAATATTTATTTTGGACAGAGACAAGGGAGTACTATAATTCTTGAAAACATTGAACCGTTGAATTGACAGGGTTCTAGCGTTGAGTTTCTATGCATAATTGAGCTTGTACCTTACGTATTGGCTTTTAATTTTTAAAGTAATTTATAATTACTTACGTACACTGTAAATATATACTTCCTCCGCCCCGCTTGAAACTGTACAGTTATTGTTTGCGCGGGAATTAAGGAAAAAATAATGATATAAATGTTGTGAGTGTAAAAGTAAAATAAGTGAGAGAATGAGTGGAGGGAATAGTAAATTATAATGGTGTTGTGAGTATTAAAATAATGTAGGAGAGAGAATGAGTAGAGGGAATAGTAAAAATTCTTTGCCATTTTAGGAAGTGTGCAATTTGTAATGGAACGTCCAATGAGGAAAGTGTGCAATTTGCAGAGGGACGGAGGGAGTATAAACAAAAAATGAATATGGATTATGGGCCCTGAAGTAGAAAAAACTTCAAAAAGGGCTTTAATCGGAAAGATGGCTTTGTCCGGAAAGTGGACCATATCTATGTATTTTTAACTGGAGGCCCACATTTCAATATGAAGGATGAGATAATGGGCCGAGCGAAAATCTAAGCAAGTGTGGTCCCTCCGGCTCTTTTGGTCAATATAAGCACAATTTTTGGTTCATCTATCTGATACACAAGTGATTCAACGATTATACTTTAATAATGATGTCAACCTTAATAGCTCGTAAACGTTGGATTATATATGTAAGTGATACAGGCGATCTTGTCTCAAATTGCGAAGATTCTAAATAAACTAGACGTGTCCATTTTATAAATCGAACCGGCCAACCGGGAGGTTGAAAACCGGCCAAAACCGGTCAACGGCGGTTAACCGGAACCGGCTAACCGAAATCGGTAATTGGCCGGTTCGGTTAAGGTTTGAAATTTTGAAAACCGGCCAACCGCATGCTAACCGGTTTTGGCTTGCTCGTACGAGTCATATGAGTTGCTTCGGCCGAGCATAACCTTCCAAAGAAGTGTTAATTTCCAATAACGGCCATGCTCTAGAGTCATATGAGTTGCTCTGGTGTGAGCGTAACGCTCAGGACTCATTCCACAGCGGCTACTTTTTCAAACTAGCCAGTTAATGCTCACCACCACCACCACCACCACCACCACCACCACCACCACTACTACTACCAAGCACCACCACCACCACCACCACCACCACTACTACCACTACTACTAGTACTACCACTCCTACTAGTCTACATATACCACCACCATCACCACCACCACCACTACTACCACCACCACCACTACTACTACTACCACTGGGTCCACTACTACTACTATCACCACTACTACTACCGCTACTACTACCACTCCTACCAATACCACTACTACCACCACACCACCACCATCAAGACCACCACCACTACTACTACCACTACTACTACTACCACCACCACTACTACCGCTACCACTACCACTACCGCCTCTACCACTCCTACCAATACCGCTACTACTAGTCTACACCACCACCATCACCACCCCCACCACTACTACTACCACTACTACTACTACCACCACCACTACTACCGCTACCAGCTACCACTCTGCACCCCACCACTCCCACAGATACCACTACTACTAGTCTACACCACCACCAACACCACCAACACCACTACTACTACCACTACTACTACTACCACCACCACTACTATCGCTACCTACCCACTACCACTACTACCGGCCTACATCACCACCATCACCATTCACCATCGCACCAACACCACTACTACTACCACTACTACTACTACCACCACCACTACTATCGCTACCTACCACTACCACTCCTATCAATACCACTAGGTCCACTACTACCGACTACCACCACCACTCCTACCCAATACCCTCGTTGTAATTGTATTTTAATTAATAAAATTTAAGGGTACCGTCGCTTTTTTCTTTTATATACTTTCGTTTCTTTTAAAAAAGTTAAGTTTTATTTCTTTCAAAATTCATAACTTTTTTTATAAACCTTTTTTCAAAAAATGTATGTAGTAAACTTAAGTCTAAAATAGTCTTATTTATCCAAAAAAAAATTGAAAAAAATTAAAAGTTAACTTTTTTCAAAAAACCGTTAAATTTTATTTCTTTAAAAATTCATAACTTTTTTTATAAACCTTTTTGCAAAAAATGTATGTAGTAAACTTAAGTCTAAAATAGTCTTATTTATTCAAAAAAAAATTGAAAAAAATTAAAAGTTAACTTTTTTCAAAAAACCGTTAAAAAATTAACTGAAAAATGATATGCTCGGCCGAGCAACACCAAAGACTCGGCCGAGCAACCCTCAACCCCTAAACCCTAAAAGGGTTGCTCGGTCGAGCGACACCAAAGACTCGGCCGAGCAACCCTCAAAACCCTAAACCCTAAAAGGGTTGCTCGGCCGAGCAACACCAAGGACTCGGCCGAGCATATCCAAACCGTCAAACCGAAGGTTAACCGGATAACCGTTAAAACCGTGAACCGCCTAAACCGTAACCGGTCTAGCCGGTTAGGCGGTTCGGTTCCGGTTGGAGATTTTGGAGTTTTCAACCGCCGGTTTTCAACCGGCTAACCGGCGGTTTTTGGAACCGGCCACGTCTAAAATAAACCTTATGCATTGCATTTTGAAAGACAAAGTCGAATCTGCTGAAAGTCAACTAACTCTTGCATCTGTTTTGCCAATTTTGACTCATAAACTACTGTTGTATTTTCCGTTTTGGTTCGTGACAAAATATTTGCTACCAATCTAAATAAGGTAATGATATTTGTGCAATTTTACCGTAATGCAAGAAATGTACAAGTAGAGCGCATTACTTGAGAATGTTGACAGGTCAAATGCAAAATGAATTAGGGACGGAGGGAGTATGCGAGAAAGAATCAACGTAGATGCTTCCAAGCTCTATTTTTGTTGTATCTTTGATAGCACCACTTTTTTGAGTATCTGATTCCTATGGACAGAAGATAATGCTATACTTGTTTCGCTTCTGATGATGTTTGCTAAAAAGTATTACATGGTATTATATAAATGCATCATATAAATTTGATACACATCTGACATGGCCCTTTAACGGATATATTATCTACCTCTGACAATTTTTTAAAAAAAAATCTGCCGGAGAAATGTACTTGTCACTTGTCAGCAGACGTCGGCAACATCTTCAAATCCCTTGTGCTCGGAACATTTGGACAGGGTGAAAGAAAGTCAGAATGCCAAAAAGTTATGAGGTCACTTAAGTTGAAGAAATACAGATTACTGTGATGCTACCGAGCCAAATGGTTGCACTAGAACTGATTTGAGCAAGGAAAATAAGGATACTTCGGATGTCTTCTCCGTTTGCCTCTTACACACATGCAAGACACGTCAACTAAGCCGGGGGCGTTTCCGGCGTTATCCCTCCGGCGTGAGAGTAAGTTCAACGAGTCAAGATAACAAGCAAAGCTATGAAATCTAGAGAGAGAGAGAATGCTGAGGAAAACCAGAGAAAAACTTATATAATAATATTTTTGAGGTTACTTTTATACTCCCACACATCATGTGCAAGGCACATGTCTCGGACACGTGTCGATCATCTACAAGGGGTTCTAACAACCCGAAATGTTAGTGGAAACGCCAACTTTTTGGCCCGACAGATTCATCATCATTGACAGATATGGTGGGGCTTGATGTGATAGCCCAGGTATCTCTCAAAAGTCACTGTTGGTACGCAAGTCGCTCATGCGACAATCAAGAGGAGGCGGCAAACTTCGGGTTGCCGCCAACACGAACATCAATACAGGCGAGATTCCTGCCTTTTGACGCTATCATTTTCAGTTATTAATAAACCCGAATATACTTCCTCCGTCCCACCGATCTTAAGAAAAGTTTCTATTTTGGGCGTCCCGCTAATTTTAAGAAATCCCAAAATAGAAAGTTTTTATTATTTTTATACTCTTTCTACCCCACTCATTCTCTCTCCTACTTTACTTTTACACTGGCATTCTCTCTCCTAACTATTCATCCCACTCATTCTCTCTCCTATTTAATTTTTCACACTCACAACACTTCTTCCACTCATTCTCTCTCCTAATACTATAATAATATTCCTTAATTCCCATGCCTTTTTACTTTTTCCTAAGTTGACCGGGACGGAGGGAGTACTTCCCACTTGGCCAAATTCTCGCAAGCCGGACTATGGATGTCGCCCTACTACCTTGGGCCCACTTTAAGCCATGTTGGACCTCATTTATTGTTTCAGTCCCAAAACTATTTTTTATGATCACATCAGATTAGATCATTCCATAGGGCTGGCATTATAAAAGACTAGTAAAAGCCCGTGTCCGAGGACACGTGTTTTTTTATTTTTATTTTTTAATTTAAAAAAAAAAAACCTTTTTTTTTAAGGGCAAAATAGGAAAGGGACAACTTAGTGAGGGCAAAATGGAAAATTTGGCATTTGATACTGTTCATAGTACTGTTCACCCTGTGGTGTGATTTATACTATAGATACATCCAAAAAGTTATGAGGTCACTAAAGTAAATCTTAAAAAATCGATCCATCATTGATCAAGCCATTTTTTAAAATAAAATTAATAATTTGCTTTTTAATAAATGAATAACTTAATCAATTATATGAGTGATACTTGAAAATCAGCAGTGGGATTTTTCTGGAATAATGACTTTAAAATGCCAGAAAAAAGAAGAAGTTATTAGCAAGGCATTGGTCATAAAATGAACCTAGAGAGACCAGCAGGGGAATGAATTATTGAAATTTATGTAGGAAGATCATTTTGGGACGGGAGGGAGTATTTCTTTATTTCTTTTTCTTACTATTATTTTTTCCATTTGAGGTAATATTTTATGCCCCCTCCTTGGTTTGTGATGGTAAGGTCTAGCCCCCATCACATTTTATATATTTTTCTTATTAATAAAATTTTAGGACGCGTCACCCTTTTCGCTGAAAAAAAAAACCCGATGATATAGCACAAGTAACACAAGCAGTGCAGATAACATGCTTATAAATGGAAATGTCCCATTTGTTGTAACTTGCAAGAGCAAAAAAATTATCTTAACAGTGTCTGCAGATAGCATGGCCTTGAACAGAATTACGTTTCTTCTTATATTATCTTCTTCTGCAGGTAAATTTCCACTTCACAATACAGTTTCTTTTCAACTCCATTTATGTTCATCGTAATACTTTCGTTACTTCATACTGCAGTTGTAGTTGCCTACGATCTGCTCGATCCAACCGGGAACATAACAATAAATTGGGATATTATGTCCTGGACACCAGATGGTTATATGGTAACTTTCATCACTGTCCTCAAGAGATAAATACTGATATACTTCATATTTTCACCAAGTATTTTGCCATGATAAATTTTCATCAGGCAGTGGTGACAATGAACAATTTCCAGATGTACCGCCAAATCACTAGTCCAGGCTGGACGTTAGGATGGACATGGTCAAAGAAGGAAGTGATCTGGTCAATGGTGGGAGCACAAACTATTGATCAAGGAGATTGTAAAGAGTTTCAGAATGACATCCCTTATTGCTGTCAGAAAAACCCCATAGTTGTTGACCTACAGCCTGATGCACCATATAACCAACAGATTTCCAACTGCTGCAAGGGCGGAATTATGTCATCGTGGGGCCAAGACCCTTCTGCTTCAGTCTCGGCATTTCAGTTGAGTGTTGGGAATTCTGCACATACATATAAGACGGTGAGTTCTCCTCAGAAGTTTACTTTGCTCGGTCCAGGAAGAGGATATACTTGTAGCCCTGCAGTGGCAGTGCCCTCTTCGGTTTTTCTGTCACTTGGTGGTCGACGAAGGACTAGAGCATTGAGTAAGTTTGACTTTTTGACTATTTGTCCATTTTTAGTTGTTATCTATTCAAGCGTTATAATTTCCGATAATTTCTCTCTCTATATATATAAGACTCAGAGATCTTCTGCAGTGACTTGGAGAGTAACCTGCACTTACTCACAGATGCTGGCGTCAACAAAGCCAACTTGCTGCGTATCAATGTCGTCTTTTTACAATGATGCAATCACTCCTTGTCCACCATGTTCTTGTGGTTGCCAAAACGAAGATAATTGTCCTGTGTAAGGTTCATAATATTTCAGATTTTTTTTTTGTTTTTTTGTTTTTTTAAATTGTTTGAATATCCAGTTAGCAAGTTTAGTACTCAGTATTGGACTATAAACAGGAGTAAATCAAATATAGCGACTGTGGGGGGTATACAATGTACGGAACACATGTGCCCCGTTAGCGTTCATTGGCATGTGAAGATGAACTACAAGGAGTATTGGCGCGTGAGAATTACAATCACCAATTTCAAGTACCATTATAACTACACAAAGTGGACACTCGTTGCTCAGCATCCAAATCTCAACAATATCGCAAAACTTAATAGCTTTGGCTATATGCCTCTTCTTCCATACAAATCCATAAGTAAGTCAACACCATAAAATCTCTTAACTACTACTCCCTCCGTCCCATAATAAATTTCATACTTTCTTTTTTTGGTACTACCCAAAATAATGTCGCATTTCTAAATGAGGAAAGTGTCTTGGTGCAATTTTATCACTGTGCAAGCAATGTGCAAATAAGTAAGCACATTCCTAAAGAATGTTGACAGGTCAAATGCGACATGTATTATGGCAGAGGGAGTACTCCATTGCAAATGGGAGGTTGAAAAATCTATTCCAGTTGCTAAACTTACAAAAGGTTTGACAAGTTTTTGTGAAATTCTTGAAATGCAGATGATACAGGAATGTTTTACGGCATAGATAAGTTTGAGAATGAACTTTTACTAGAAGCTGGTCCAGGTGGGAATGTGCACTCAGAGATGATTTTACGGAAGGATATGAAGACATTTACATTGGAACAGGGTTGGGCGTTCCCACGGAGGGTATACTACAATGGTGATGAATGCATGATGCCACTTCCTGATTCTTACCCGTCTCTTCCCAACTCTGCCCCTGCTTATCAAAGTGCAGTACTTCCACCTCTGTCCGCCTTAGTTTTTTTCTTACTGTTATCCCTTCTTGACAAGTAGTTTAGTCAAGAAACTGAATTGTGTAGGCTATCATAAGGAAATTAGGGGAGCTTGAATTGTAAATATATACTTTTATGCCCTTAAATAAAATTCTAAAGTTTGTTTTTATGAACGTGCATTTCAGTGCCTAGAGCGAGGGATTTGCAGTATGTGGTGCTCTCTTGCCATCTGAATGATGATGAATGTCGATATACCCAAACTAATACCCAAAGATATACATACTATATATACAAGAAAAGGAGTCACAATTCTATATAAGGATAATTTATATGCAATTTCTTGATGGTAAAAACAAGTAAAGCTACACCCTTGAACATTTTACTTGTCAAATATGAGTCTTTCTTCTTCTTCTTTTTTTTTTTTGGACGGAGGGAGTTGCATTGACATACGCTGCATCCAGCAATGAGCTTGGAGAAACGGAAGGTGAAAAATATCATTCGGGTTTGTAAGGGAAGGAGTTTAGTCACTCTCACTCACTCTGAGAATGCTACTGGTAAGTGGTAAGAAGTCAACTCAGCTAATAGAATGAGATGATGCGTTTAGAAAATGACTGTTCAACTGTTGTGTTACAAAGTCTAAAATCTTGCTTCATGTTCCAGGAATATGATAATTGTTGTAAAGGAAACTCTCAGTAGTTCACAACAACCATTAGGTGAGATATCTATAAGCACTCATTTTCATATAAAAAAAAAAAAAAACTCATTTTTTTTCCTTTTTAATACAGAATTATTGTTTCATAATTTCTGCCCCATATTTAGTTCTCTCAGAGGAGCTTACAGTTCCCGGAAATCCAAGGCAGCCCCAACTTAGGAAATGTCTATCGAGTCCACCAAACTGAAGGTCATCTTATGGGCTTTTCTTCTTGGCACTTTATTTTCTCATGCAGGTTTGGTTTCATAATCATTATTTACAACTCAATTCTCAAATTATATGGTATATGTACGTATATGTATATATATATATTCAGAATCTTTCTTGCTTTGGCAATTTAGCGGCGTTTGATCCACTGGACCCCTTTGGGAACATAACAATAAAATGGGACGTAATTTCTTGGACCCCAGATGGTTATGTGGTGAGTTTCTTGAGACCATTTTATTTTTTCCTAAACGGTGAGCCATTTTAACTGAGTGGATCATCCAGGCTATGGTGACAATGAACAACTTCCAAATGTATCGGCATATAATGAGCCCTGGCTGGACCTTGAGTTGGAGTTGGCCGAAAAAAGAGGTGATTTGGTCAATGGTGGGAGCCCAAACCACAGAACAAGGGGACTGCTCCAAGTTCAAAGGGAACGCCACATTGTTGCAAGAAAACTCCCACTGTTGTTGACTTACTTCCCGGAGTTCCTTATAATCAACAGATTGCCAATTGCTGTAAAGCTGGTGTGGTTGCCTCGTGGGGCCAGGACCCCTCTGCTGCAGTTTCTGCATTTCAAGTTAGTGTTGGGCTCGCTGGAACATCCAATAAGACTGTAAAACTGCCCAAGAATTTCACTTTGCTTGGTCCTGGTCCAGGTTACACTTGTGGACCTGCCCAAATTGTGCCTTCCACTGTGTATCTTACTCCTGACCGTAGGCGAAAGACTCAAGCTTTGAGTAAGTCTCTCTTTCACACACACACACACACTTTTCCCCAGAAGCGCTGAAGGATGCATGAAATGTTTGTATATTTTATATGCAGTGACATGGAATGTTACCTGCACTTATTCACAATTCTTGGCTTCCAAAAATCCGAGTTGTTGTGTATCATTTTCCTCGTTCTACAATAGTACGATCACTCCTTGCCCAACTTGTGCCTGCGGTTGCCAAAACAAAAAGAACTGTGTCACGTAAGTACTGTTTATTAGACTTAAACATTGTATATATATATTGCGATCTATCATAAATATGTAGCATATTTTTGGACCATCTATAATGCAGGAGCGATTCAAAGAGGCTGAAAATGGTGGGAATTAATACACCAAGAAAAGATAATGAACCGCTACTGCAGTGCACTCATCACATGTGCCCAATACGGGTGCACTGGCACGTGAAGATTAACTACAAGGATTATTGGCGCATAAAGATTGCTGTTACCAATTTCAACTATCGAATGAACTACACACAGTGGACTCTCGTGGCACAACATCCCAATCTTAACAATGTGACTCAAGTTTTTAGCTTCGATTACAAGCCTCTCGTTCCCTACCAATCCATAAGTAAGTCGAAACCAGCCCAATTCTCTTCAAAACGATCACAAAATGAAAATGAATTTTATTGTACTAATCATATATTTGTTCTATGGATGTACAGATGATACCGGAATGTTCTATGGAATGAAATTCTACAATGATTTATTAATGGAAGCGGGAGAATTTGGGAACGTGCAGTCAGAAGTACTTCTTCAAAAGGACAAGAACACATTTACATTGAAGCAAGGGTGGGCATTCCCTCGACGAGTGTACTTTAATGGCCAGGAATGCAAGCTTCCGCCTCCTGATGCATACCCGGTTTTACCCAACTCGGCTAACACGAATCGGGTCGTGCTTTTATTGACTGCAGTTGCTGCATTTTGGGTGGTATTGTTTCTTTGGTGATCATATTCAGACCCTTTTGCTTCTTATCAAGTGGTTCATGCTGTAGTTTTGCTGCTTATTGGCAACTGTTTTGACGTTTAGATGTGCTTATGGCATGGTTTACATAAGAAAGACTGAGATTGTGAATGGTTCAAGGTGTAGATTTCTATACAGTTTTTGAGCTACATTTTTTCCTTGCATATGGCAAAAATATATTTCTTGGCCAATAATATTTAGTTTCCTTTGATTTTTCCGCTTAGAGGGCGATCTTTATAGATGACTAGAATAAGAAGGGATCCGGAATGGTTCTGATGTTACGAGTGATCTAGATTTCATCACACTTTTTTTAATCAATGATTGATATTAATTTGACTTGAGGTGAATCCCACATATATTAAATTAATCATGATCTCGTTCACCCACTAACATATTTTATAAAATATCGTAATGTTTGCCACAAATCCTATTCTCATAATTTTTATTTTGTTTGAAAAAGTTAAAAAAAAAAAATAAAGTACTATATAAAATGTACAAATATATTCATTTTGGACCTTTAGGTTAGTGGAGTATAAGTTTTGAGAAAAGGTTCGTTGGGGTAAATAGGCCAAAAGAGTCGTTCTTTGACCGAGTTCTGGAACCGGAAGCAGAGGGCAGCAGCCGCAAGGCGGAGTGAAGTCAGTAGAAACCCCACCACCACCACAATCTTACCGTTGTCCCCATTTTCTTTCTCTAGGGTTTATCTATTGAGAAATAGCTGCTTCTTCTTCAATTTGCTTCATCTGAAGCTTGAGTTTGATAAGAGCAAGCAATTAAAAAAAGAAAAAAAGAAAGTTATTCTGAACTAAACAAGATATTTCATGTTGAAAGAATCAAATTACTAGGGTTCTGGAGGGATTTCTTTTTTGGGGGAAACTTAATTTGGAAAGAAATGGATAGCAATGGTGGGAGCAGCTTGGAGAAGACATTGCAAGAGGGGAACCTGTATCGGCATGTCAATACTCTAATTGTGGCTCATCTTCGCGACAACAATCTCCATCAGGTATTCCTTTTTCCCCCCTTTCTCCCTCTCACCCACTTGTTCATATTTATGTTACATTGATTGGATTGTTATCTTGCTGCTGAACCCTTTAATTGTACATTTGATCTGGTAAATACATTGGTGAATCAATTAAGCCAAACGTATATGCCTGAATTGACTTGTTGCAAATGCATCTTGTCATTAGGGAGGAACATTGGTGCTTAGTTTCTGCTAGAACTCATTGTTGGCACTTGGTGCGGGCTTGCCTTTATCAAGAAGCCAAATTTTTAGAATTTGAAGAAGTTAGCTCTTATAGTCTCTTCAATAACTTCTAAATTAGTTTTATTTTCTCCCTCCACTTCTCGATTATGTGATGCACTGCTACACGTAGGGGTGGCAAAATGGTGTTTTGGTTACCCTATGGGTGTTATCCGTTAAGAAAATTATGCTTAAAACTATTGTACATGGTATGATAGCTCAAAGCATGATAAAAATTTAATAGGCCTTCTCTCGCATTGCAGTCTAGACGTTGACAGGAGAAAAGTTTAGTTTCGCAAGAAGTCAAAGAAGCCACAAATTTAGGATCGACATTTAAAAAAACTGTTGTTTAAGTTAATATTATTGTACATTTCAATGAGTTCCAGGCAATATATAAGAAAATGGACTTCATATTTGGTTGCGCAGAACTCATTTTCAGGATAAATCTGTATATGTCTTTTCGAATACCCAAATGGGATTGTTTAGTTACGTAGAGCATGATTTCACTGGGTTAAGTGTACATAAAAAATGGATTGCAACTTCTACTACTTTTTGTGTCTAATCAGGCAAAATGACAACCCTGATTACTACGAGGGGATATTTTCTTACGGTTTATGAGGACAAATATCATCAAAATGGTTTAGTCCAATTTCATTTTGGCTGTTGTGGTACTTTTGTTCCTTCCAACATAATATGTTTGCATATATGTATCTTGGAAATTGTGAAATGAATCTGCTTTTATGATGGTCTGGTGTATTTTATGCTAATATTTCGTCAAGTGTCCCTGGTGGAAGCATGTTGAATTGGTTCTCTAGGCTGTTTAGGAAAAGAACATTTGATCATGGTCCAGTATGTTTTAAAGTTAGAGCATATGGTACATAATCAATTAACCATTGATAGAGTGCACAGATGATAGAAAGTAAAGATATGAGTTGTAGGTCATTATAGACTCTGCAAGTCTTTGTGGGCAAGCACTCTGCTTTCTCAAACATGCCCATTTCTGATGACTTTAGTACCCATGCATGTTAAAGTAGGTGCAAGATCCACAATTAGTTACCTACAACAAAGTTATATATATATATATACATATATATATATATATATATATATATATATATATATATATATATATATATGTATATATATTTGGTTCACCTGTAGCTGACACTATGTAAACTAAGCTTGGAAGTGAATTTCTCTATTTATCCAGATTCACTCAGCAATCTAACACTACATTTGTTTGAGTGTCAAATTTAATGATCCAGTTTTTTGTAGGCTGCTAATGCAGTTGCTTCAGCTACGATGACACCACTAAATGTTGAAGCACCTCCAAACAAGCTTCTTCAACTGGTCTCTAAGGTTTGTAATTGTCTTCTACAATTTTACATTTTTATTGTTTTCATCTGGATTGGGTAAAATATTGTAAAGGAGAAAAGAATCAAAAAAAGATAAATAAAATAGGGACTATGCCCCTAAGAAGTTAACAGGGTCTTGCAGTGGAGAAAGATGAGATATTGAGAGGGGTTTCTTCATCTGCATTGTTTGATTCAAGTATGGCGATGCCTGCAGCATATGGCTCAATACCTGCTTCTTGTACTGTTGCTGTTGATTTCAGGTATAATCAGTTGAAGTCACTTTTCTTCTTTCTCCAACACCCTGTTCAATTTCAGTTCCTTTTGCTACCATGATTTGCAATGTAGGTCAATAAGAAAAATATTTTAGCAAAGCAAAAAACTTGAGACTTGTCAGTCTTCTGCTTTGAAATTAAAAGTTGAGAATGCTCTATAAATAATCATTATGTTTATTGTTCACATTTTTTTCGATCTAGATTTTAGTTATGGTTAGTACACATTCACATGATCAACACTTTTCCCTCTAGTATTATTACTGCTATGAAGCAAACGAGGCCCGTAGGTTCTTCATGGCATAGCAGGATAGCAATCCTGCATTGTTCAGATTGTACGTTGGTAAGTTTGCATCTTAGAAGTTGAGAATTTTACTGGAGAATGATGTTCAACGATGAGGCTTCATCTACCTTTACTAAATCATCGAGGAGTTAGTTTGGAACAGCTGAACTTAGAGAATCATTGCTAAAAGATCAACTGGATCGTGATCAGACTCCAATTTTATTATTATTATTATTATTATTTTTGATTGATGTTTGAATGAGGGAAACTAAGAGATTTTTTTTTCCAGTAGCGAATTACTAATTTTTTCCATTCCTTGTTAAATTTCTTGTAGTTAGTTTTGTACATTTTAAAATTTTTTGTAGTTGGTTTTGTACATTTGATTTCCTCTAAATATATATTTTGCCCAAATGATTTTCCTTCTTGACTTGTTTGTTACTCAGTCTGAAGTTAGATCCCTTAGTCAGTTGAACTTTTTTTGAGCAGTGCTATGCATGATACAAAAGGATCATCAAAAAATTTCCCTAAGCATGAGACTAGGCATGTTTCAGAGCATAAGGTATGCACATAAATAAAAAGAACATTTTTCTTCTTTGAAATTTAACTATTGCCATATAGGAGAGCTCTTGCTTCAGCTCACTTAATTATTTGATTGGTTTTGCTGCATAGAATGTTGCCAGATGTGCAAGATTTAGTCCTGATGGAAGGTTTCTTGTGTCAGGGAGTGCAGACACATCAGTTAAGCTCTTCGAGGTGAGAAGTTTAATTTTTATGAGGTGTCCTCAGTTATATATGAACTCTATCTAATTCAGTGCAGCTGTTTCATTTCATTGTACAGGTTTCAAAGGTCAAGCAAATGATGCTGCCAGATACAAGGGATGGTCCTGTGAGACCTGTTATAAGAACGTTTTATGACCATCTACAAGTAAGTTTTGATTAATAAATGTTGCTATCCTTAATCATATTATGTATTTTCACTTATTTTTTGCTAGCCCCCCATGAATCAAAGTTAATGAGTTATTGTTGTGATGTTATCGCTTTGAACACTTTTATGGATCTTATATTACTAAAAGTAGTTTGTGAAAAATAAATTATGGATCTTATGTATTCATCTGAAATTCATTATATCTATGCATGAGTTTGTGGCTTTTGAATTTGTGGACCGGAATTGGTCTCTTCAGAATAAGATTGATCACGTGTTCTCTCTCAAAATGGATTTTATTTTGTTTGATACGAACAGGGAAAACATAGAAATGTGCTCTTATACTTAGATAAAGGATGCATATATGCCCTTATACAAGTTAATTATATGCCCTCATACAAGTTAATTGTCATATTAACCCCCATACTTAAGAAAAATGTGTGGATATTTAGACACTATCATCTTTCCATTCAAATCCTAACGGGATTGCTGACTAGGCATTAAAATTTCAAATCCTAACGGGATTTGCTATTTTAGTTGGCATGTAGAATTGACTATGTGGGAAAAAATTGTCCAAGTGGAATTTGCTGACTATGACGGACTCGAAACTACGTCGTTTTGATGCATAAACTAGAAGGCCGATGTTTGTTAAATAGTTAACAAATTTGTTAATAATTGATGAAATAACATTTTTTGCCATTTCAATTAGCAAGTCTGTTAAAAATATCATAATATATGCCCTTATGATCTTTTATCCATTTCAATTAGCAAGTCTGTTAAAAATAGGGGTCATAATTAATAATTCACTTTCACAAATATCCTTGACCTAAGTACATGAGCATGTTTCTATATTTTCCCGATTCGAACATAATGGATGTTGAGATAAGACAGTACAATGATACAATTTCTCATATTTAGCTTTATTAATGTGTTATATTCATGATCTCTTTTTTTAATGGAAAAAGGAAAAAGAAGTCCATGTTAGATATACTAAAAACTGATCTGAATATTATGATCTTTTATCTATTTAACCTTTCTGAAGATCAGTTTCTTGCCATCATGCTTTATATTTGTGAAAGTGAATACTAAAACCTGATCTGAATATGATATTTGTGAAAGTGAATAATTAATTATGACCCCTATTTTCGTCTAATATGCTACTGATATCATCTGCAGCCAATAAATGATGTGGATTTCCATCCTCATAATACAATCCTGATATCCGGGGCCAAAGATTACACAATAAAGTAAGATTTATTTTCACGCAACTTCAGGACTGGTTTAATATCTCTTACTTTTGAAATTACAAAGTAGTGCATACTAGTCGTCATACTGGTAATTTGGGCTTCTATGGACTAGTTCCTTGTACTCAGAAGTGTCTCACCACTCCTTACTCCCTCATTTCCAACCTAAGAGTGCATTCTAAATTTAAAAGTCAACATGGTGCTAGATCTTATTGAAATTTAACATACCTTTATAATGGTTAGGAAATGAAATATGCGCATTAAAATTACATCAATAATACTATGGATTGCAGCTTTTATTCTTTTGAAACTTAAAGTACTCCCTTTCTCCCTAAATGAATGTCCAAATTTCATTTTGAGGGACTTTCTGAAAATGTTCACTTGTTTTATAATTTAATGGCAAACACGTATAGATAATCGTGTGATCCACTTCCTAAACATTTAGTTTTGCGAGTATAAAATACCTAGTGAAACAAATTCGGTAAAAAAACATTTAGGGACAATTTTTTCCGAAAATGACATTCATTTTGGGACACAAATTTCTTGAATATTGACTTTCATTTAGGGACAGAGGGTGTATATTTTTTTGGTAAAAACTTGGTCAAAATATAACCATCTTGATCTGTAAAAGTCAAAACTGGACCCTGCGGTTGGAACATAAATATTACTCCGTAGTTTTCATCAACAACAACAACAACAACAAAGCCTTAGTCCCAAAATAATTTGGGGTCGGCTAACATGAATCCTCATATGTTATCGTGAAAAAAAATAAATAAAAAAATTAAATTAAAAAAAAATTAAAAAAATAAAAATAAATAAATAAATAAAAAATAAAAAAAAATAAAAAAATAAAAAATAAAAAAATCAACCCCCCACATGGATAGTTATTGTTATGTGGTCATTCAGTTTGCCTGTGAAGGTTTTGGGGGATGATAGTTATTGTGTGAATTAATGAATTACACAGACCATCTTGTTCCAAACCTGAGTAGAAGCTTTAGCTCTTTTCCATAATTCCATGCTTACCTATCTCTAGATGTTACTCCCTCCGACCCAAAATGATCTTCCCACTTTTTTTGCCCTTACTACGAATAAACATTGAGAAATTATTTTAGATTGATTTAATCATCCTAATGACAAGCTAAAACTTGTTATTGATAGTATTGTTGATGGTGTATCAATAACAAGTTTTTGTTTTTTGTTTGTATACTTAAATCAACCTAAAATTATTGCTCAAAGTTCCTTCGTAGTAACGGCAAAGAAAGTGGGAAGATCATTTTGGGACGGAGGGAGTATTATGTTATCTCTCCTGATGTCTTGATGAATTCCATGTAACTGGTGCATCTAATCCTCAAATGATCTGCTTGCAGGTTCTTTGATTTTTCAAAAACAGTTGCAAAAAGAGCGTTTAGGGTTATCCAGGTTTGTTCGTGATCTCAACATATGCTGTTTCATGACTATTAGAATATTAGTTATAAAATCATGTATGCTTTTTTTTAAGCATTTTCATTCTCTGTTACAAAATTATGTTCTTTTACAGGATACTCACAATGTTCGATCAGTATGTTTCCATCCTTCTGGAGATTTTCTCTTGGCAGGTTCGTATACATTCTTTGCGCTTCCTATTTATTATCTGACCTTAAATGTCAGACATTCTTATGATCTTGGTCATCACGCATTAGCCATAATTTAAATGCTGCAGTTTATATAGAATTACAATGAATGACCTGTGCCTTTCTACTTTACTTGCATTTCTAATCGCAATGAAGAAAACTGCAGGTACAGATCATGCAATTGCGCACTTGTACGATATCAATACTTTTCAGTGTTACCTTTCAGCAAATGTCCAAGATATTGGTGCTAATGGAGCAATCAATCAGGTATTATGAACCTCTTTTGTTTTGAACACATTTTCTTACATGAATCAATGGAGGAATTCAAATTTGATGGTCAACGCAGGTGAGATATTCAAGTACCGGAGGGATGTACGTAACAGCTTCTAAAGATGGTGCTATTCGGTTATGGGATGGGGTAAATAGTAATTGTGTACGCTCAATAGTTGGTGCACATGGAACAGCTGAGGCCACCAGTGCAAAATTTACCAAGGATCAAAGGTAGATTTTGCACACCGAGAGATCTCAAAATCTAAATTCAAGATTATACTTTTACGGCTCGAACAACTCTTTTTTGCAGGTTTGTTCTCTCCTGTGGAAAGGATTCTACTGTGAAGCTTTGGGAAGTTGGCACTGGAAGACTGGTTAAACAATATCTTGGGGCCACACACACTCAGTTGCGTTGCCAGGTACATCAACTTTTTTGCAGGCTTTTCTGGGACATGAACTATAGCAGCTCCATGTATGCAATAAACTCCTTAGATATATACATATACACCCTCCATCACACTAAAAGTTCAAAATTTTCTAGAAGGTTGTCCCACCGAAAGTTCAAAATCCCAAAATGGAATGTTTTTATTAATTCTTTATTTGTGGGCCCCACATGTCATAATCACAACAATTATCTACTAACTATTCCCACCCCACTTTCTCTCTCCTACCCAACTATCTACACTCAACACATCTCCTTTTTCACCTTTTCCTTAATTCTTGAACCCACTCATTTTTGAACTTTTGGCTGGGACGGAGGTAGTAACTTTTAATGAGACGGATGGAGTATATATATATGCCAATAATACGGTCCCACAATGAAATTTTGTAAAATTATGAAATGCAGGCCGTTTTTAATGATACTGAAGAATTTGTACTGTGTATCGACGAACCTAGCAATGAGGTTAGTCTAGCTGCTTTGATTTGATTTTGCCTCTTCCAAACCAGCACTTAACTCCTCTTTTTCCTTTTTTTTTTAAAATATAGATTGTAATATGGGATGCCCTGACGGCGGAAAAAGTAGCAAGATGGCCTTCGAACCATATTGGTGCACCCAGGTGGCTTGAGCACTCGCCTGTAGAGGCAGCATTTGTTTCCTGTGGGACTGATAGGTCAATAAGGTTCTGGAAGGAAAGTATGTAGGTTAGGCTACCTAGACGAATGATTAGCTCTTCAAAATCAAGATATCAAAACGCAATATCTTGCTTGGTTGGCACTTAAGCGTCAAAGAACCAAGTGTTTGACTGGTCAACAAGACACTCCCCCCAACTCTCAGAACCACAATCCAGCCCGAGCAACACTGTATGTAGACAAAAAAGTTGTAGAGTGAATCTGTTTTACACGAGCAACTATCCATACTATTTTCTTGTCTATGTTTGAGTCATTGAGTTGAGTGTGTAACTTGTACCAGATTTACAGGCAGCCTGAGTCATCTAACTCGGTTATTTATTCCTGGAAGCTTATAGCATATTTGAAATAAAGCTCTTGACTTCTTGTATAACAGTGAGAATTGTCTTACAATCTCTTAAAAATCAGGGCATCGTTTATGGTGTTGTTACTCTCTGCCTTTTCTATGACCAAAGGAGATGAAGATTAGAACTAGACCATTCTCGTAACCAAAGGAATTGGCCATTACAATTTTTAAACTGCATTTGTTAAAAAAATTCAACCGAAGTAGGAATAATTCAGCCAATATGGAGATAAGCATTATATGCAGAACAAATACGAACTTCCCATATTGGCACATCGAAGAGCAGATGCCTGAAAATTTAACCACGCGCAGCCTAAAACAAGTTTAGGGGCAATCAAGATGATGATTATTTCCTCAAAAAGGTTTAATTCCTGAGTTTCCTTTCTAATGTAGACAACAACAAAAGAAAAAAGAAAAAAAATGCATAAAAATGGAAACTATCAAAGCACAATTAACTAACCAAAAGTAACAGTAACGCTGCATGTTGAAGCAAAGACGCAGGAAATTTTTTTAAGTGCTCAATAAGCTCGTCTTGTATTTCGTTTTGGCTTCTTCACGAAACTTAACCGGATTTTCTTAAGCCGCCTCCTCTTCCTGGCCATCTTTTCAGGCAATGTTTCTCGTTTCTTCTCCTTCTTCACAACCATAGGTTTCTTCGCAAATCTCGGGTCCACTTTATACTCTTTTGGAACCACCAAAATACCACTACTCTCAGCTTCCTTGTAAAGAAGGTTTGCCTTATCCACACGGCCATGAGCACACAACTTCCCCATCAACAAGTCATAAGTCTTGATTCCCGGCTTACAATCTTCCTTCATCTTTGCAAAAATAATCATAGCATGTTCTACTCTCTCAATCCCGCACAAAATCTTCAGAAACTGATAATAAGCCTTCTTATCAAGAGCATCACTGAAACCAGCAGATTTCATCATATCAATCATCTCATCACCTTCTCCAGTCCTAGCAGCCTGATACAAACTCTTGATCAAAGGAAGAAACGTTTTCTCATTGGGATGACATCCCCACTCACCCATCCTATTGAACAAATTCAAAGCATCCTCCGTCTTTCGAATTTTACATAAATTAGTAATTAACACATTAAATGTTTCCACATTTCTTGGAACACCAGCTACATCCATGTCAATCAACACTTTCTCTGCCTCGGATTGAAGCCTAAATGGATCCTTCTCCCTACAAAGCTTACAGACACAATCAAGAATGGCATTATAAGCCACTGCACCAATCTCAAACCCTCCTCTATTCATCTCCTGACTCAACCTACGAGCCTCCTCAAGCTTTCCATCAACACACCACCCTTTAATCAAGCAATCACAAACATACTCATCGGGGAAAAACTCATTTGCTAATCTCTTTACCATTTTCTCAGCATAACTAGCATATCCATGGTCGCACAATTTAGATACAATCAATTTCAAAGAATCCAAATTACGAACAAACCCATAATCCTTATCCATTTTATCAAAGAAAGAGACTACCTGCGTGGGTCTACCGGCTCTAACCAGGCGATCAATAGATGCTTCAAAAGTTTTGGGCCCGGAAACCCCTTGGCTAGCCACAAGAACTTCATGAATTGCCTTGAAATCTTTCCGACGGCCGAAATAATCGAGAAAGTATGACAATGATTCGTCAGTGAGCTTAAAATTGGGTCTCGAAGAAACCCATTTGTGAAAATCAAGAACCGCTCGGCCGGCATCCGGGGAAAGATTGAGTGTTTCATGGATCAGGGCAGGGGTTAGAGTAATATGAGAGAAAATGAGATCGAGGCGTTGAGGGAGAAGGAGAGCCTGATCTTTGAGGAGCTCCGAGGAGAGGGCAAGAGCAGTACCTTGATCTGAATTTCCTTGAAACGGGATCAAATTAGGGGCTACATTGCTGCCTGTCTCGGACGAGAAGTGCCTGTAGGCGGAGATAGAAAATGGTAGGTTCCGATGGGGAGGAGAGAGAAAGTAGGGTTTTGGACATTGGCGGTGAGCTTGCGACGGCGTTGTGGAGAAGCAACGGAGAAAGATAGTTTGGAGCTGGGTCGCCGGCGGCAATGAATTGGTAAGTCTACGCATTTTCACTGTGTGTGGGGAGGAAGAGAGTGACGTAGGGAGGCTGAATTTCAGCTCTTTGAAAACCTAACGGGTACACTGAATTCGGAAGACCCGCTGAACCGAAATAAAAGACCCGTTTTTTTAAAGACTTTATTGCCCCTCGCGTATTTTAGCAATTTCGGGGGTATTTAAGTCTTCTTACGCCTAACAACGAATGGGGAGAGAGAGCATCAAGAAAGAAGTGGATAGAGAGATCAAACATGATGTGGTATTGATAAAAAATCAAAAATAGTCTCATTTCTTGTAAGCTGCTGCTGTCTCTTCTGGGCTTGAGAATTTTCAACAAGGTACCATTACTATAGATTATTCTTGATATCTGCTCAACTATTTTTAATGGGTTCTTCAATTATTTTTTTTCCTACAAAATCAGCTTTTTTCTTGAGCTCATTGCAATGTTTGAAGTTAGTATTGGCATGGAAAAATGCCAACTTGGGGAATTGGGTTTTGAATTTCATTCTATTTGTGCTCAAGAGAAAGGTTGGTTAAGGACAAGAAAGAAAAACTAGATGAGAAAATGTCAGTATCCTGTACCCTTTCTCCCCCCCCCCCCACACCTCCTGGCAATGCATTAGAAATTCGGGTGGAGTATCGATTTACATGACTGTTAAATTGGATGATTTGGTTTTTTGAATTGCAATTTAAGGTTGAGTGTTTTCTTGAATTGTTAAGTACATCGAGTATAAGTTAAAACGTATAGGGGCCGTTTGGTAGTCATTCTTAGGGTTGGATATGATTATTAGTCCAATAAGCTTGATGTTTGGTTGACTAAATGCAACCGGTGTAATAATTCTAACAACCTGGATAAGGCCTCTTATCACCTCCATATTTATCCCAAAAAAAGGGTGGTATAATTAATTCCTAGAGTAATACTCTTCTGACTATTAGTACATGCTAAGCGAAGCCTATATCAGCCTACCAAACGAGGCCATAGTGGTAAGCTCTAATTAACATTCTTTTCTTCTTCGCTTATGTTAAAGTTTCATACTTTTTTTTAATAGTGAAACAACAAAATGGTGTCTTTGCAACAACCAACAATTCATCAGACATTGTTGCCGAAAACATCTACTCAGGTTCTCTTTCTTCATTTTCTTTTCTTCCCCACATTAATAGTTATACTACATTTCATTTTTTGCCATAACTTTACATTAGCCGACTTTATGCATCAGCTAGGGTTGTATAGGCATGGCCAAATTCGAAGAGGCATTTCCTTTCTTGTTAGGGCAGAGCAAGCATCAGTAACTTCAAACTCCCTCCATCAAGGTAAGCTTTTGCTTTATGCCCTTTGTTGTAGAACTACTCACACACAAGAGTTGAAGTTTGATGTATTATCTGTTATATAACCTTGTTTTCCCGAGAAAGTGAGTGAAGAATGAACTAATGACTTTACCATTTTTCACTTAAAAATTACTCTGATGTCCCTAAATCTCCATTTTTAGTTTCCAAAGAGATAATGTAAAGTGACTTTCAAACACTTCTAGTAGCACATGTACATAAATACTCATAGTGAGTACACTGTGATTGCAAGTGCAAGGTCATTAGAAGAACCTTAATAAACTTAACTAGAAAAGGACACTTATTAGGGACAATTCTTTGTTCATTTTCATAAAATGGATTCCATTTAAGAACGGACGGAGTATATAATAATGGTTGAAAGTAGTCCGGTGATATGGTAGTATGAGGAAAACAAATGTTTATTGTTTCTTTGCTCTGTCTTGCGACAAGTAATATTTAGTTTTGATACTTCGCAAGAAAACACTTGCTCTATATTTGTTGGACTAGTTATCTGTGGCCCATACAAAGCGACCAACTTGTTTGCAGACATTCAAGTTACTCTCTAGTGGTGTGATCAGTTACCATATTTATATATATAGGTATTTTTATTTCTTACGGAGTATTTCAAAAGGAGTTGCTTAACTTCTTGGGAAGATGAAATGGTGCTTCAGTTGTTTGACAGTACTAGTTGAGTTGAACTAAAAAAACCCAGAGATTTCATTGACCTGAAAAATTATGATCGGTTGAGGTGAACATGGACCTTGGCTTCATGTAATATACATATAGAGTTGTTATCTGGGAAGATTTTGGATATGAACCTAGCTTAGTGACCTTCTACCTAAATTTAATGCCTCTAAATTGAACACTGATGCCGAGATTTCAGAACGTACTCAATGCTTAAAGATGTCCCAATTTTCGACCATATTACCTCAAATTTGTCATATGTAAGTGCCAACTTTTTCACAGATAAAACTGGGAGACGTCAATTGATTGCCGCTGGGACAACAATTGCCCCTTGGTTTCTGCTGTCTTACCAGAACTCAACAGCATGTACGTAATATTCTTTTCAGTTCTCTGCTTTAACCAACAGGTTTCTATTCAAATTTCTTCATAATCCTGTTGAAGCAATTATATAGTTGCTTCATCATAGCCCCTTCAAATTTTACACGAAAACTTTTTATTTTACTTCAGTGAAACTTTAATGCATCCCTAGTGATGGCTTCCTAAGAGTAAACCTTTGATGTGGCTCAGTTGCTGCAGAAAATGTCAAGGGATTTCTGCCTGTCACTGACAAGACAGATGGATACTCCTTTCTATATCCCTTTGGATGGCAGGTGCACATTCTTAAAGTTAACTCTGGTTTAAGTTGTACCATATTTTGGCTAACCTGATTTATTTTACCTTTATTTGGAATCAATCTCAAGCTATCCCTTATGATGTTGAAGTGCTTATTTAATTGTTCTTTGGTTCTCCTTTTTCCTTTTGTCTTGACCAGGAGATACTTGTTGACGGTCAGGACAAGGTATTTAAAGACGTTATTGAGCCGTTAGAAAATGTAAGCGTGAATGTTTTTCCAACAAGCAAACAGGATATTCGAGACCTTGGTTCCCCAAAAGAGGTTTGCTTTTACATTCATACTATGTTAATCCAGAAAATAGCACTGTAGAATCCATGGATTTCTTTTGTTCTATTTTCTTATTTACAGTACATCAAGGCCTAGTAAGGATGACATAAGTAATGTTTCTATTTTTTACTGCAGATGCTATTTATTTAGAAATCTTATGTTACGATAACTTCTTTATAATTTCAGGTAGCTGAAGCTTTAATCAAAAAGGTCCTGGCTCCCCCTACGCAGAAGACAAAACTAATTGATTCAAAAGAGGTCAGATTTTTCGTATGTTTCATTATATCAAAACACTGATTTAAATTTTCAACATTTACCAACCCGTGATGAGATTCTTGTTGACTTCAAGACTGATTGGACATATACTCCGTATTATGTACTTTATGAAAGCTAGCTGGTCATTCTTTTATACGAGTACCTTTTCTCCAACTTTATTTTTATATCCGAGATAGTTTTTTTTATCACAAATGAAATCGCTGGCTAAAGTATGGTTACTGGAAACCATACTCTGTTATACTCCTATATGAAAACGATCAAATAAGCACTATAGGGGCAGGACTTCTTTGATTGATAAATGCTACATTTTGCTTCGCTATTTGTTTGGTTATGAGCGTGGAAACATAAATTACTAAATGTTTTACATGCAAATATTATCGTCTTGTTGTAAATTGTGTTGAGTTGTACAGTAATGTATGCACCGATTAATATCCCCCAATATTGTTTAATTGATTATTATCCAATGGTCATGAATATAGATTGATATTGATGGAAAAGCGTACTACACGTTTGAGTTTGTTGCTCAAGCCCCAAACTTCACTCGACATGCACTAAGCACAATCTGCATTGGCAACGGTATGAAAGTTGTTACTACCTCTGTCCCTAAATGAATTTCGGAAATTTTTTTTCAAATTTGCTCTTGATCAAGGGCAAATTTGGAAAGAAAAAAAACGGCTTTCATTTAGGGAAGGGGGGAGTATTATTGATTTTATCCAATAAACCGGGACTTTGACTAGATTTTGTGATTACATCCTTTATCACCATTTTCACTAAGATCCGTAATTTCATTCAGGTAAACTTTACACTTTGACAACGGGAGCCAATGAGAGACGGTGGAGCAAGATGAAGGACAATTTACACACCGTGGTTGATTCCTTTAAAATCTTTAAAGTTTGAGGAAGGCGGCGAGGAGGTACAATATCCATATCCATGATGCTTTTTCTCTTTTCTTGTTTATTCTCAATTGTTTCAACTATACCAAGCTAACACTACAGGCTAATTCATCATATAGTTGAGCATTTTTGTCACAAATTATTCAAATTTCAGTACTTGGTGCATATTGTAATTGAAATCTATGAATCTATATTGCACATCCATTGTTTGTATATGATACTTATAACTTTAAGAATGTTATCGAGAATTATTACATCATCTTTAGTTATTCGTAATATGTTAGCCATTATTATCGTCTCATGGCAAGACAACAGCAATAAAACTCTCATCTAAACTTCCCAAATATAAGTGACCATCGGGACTCTGGTGAAATTCACTTACGTTCATTCCAGCATAAGGGGGGCCCCAAACCGATTCTTGCATCTTTCTTCCAGATTCATCTATTGTAATCCCTTTACGAACTTCTATTTCTCTGTCAAATGATTTTAGGTTACAGGAAATCCAGAAAGTTCCATAATTGTCCGTCTTTATGTTCCCTGGAGACGGAATATCAGTCAAAAACAGTTCTGACGTGTTTGCTTTCGGACCTTTGAGCCAATACTTAGTAATTCTTGAACCAGTGTACTCTGAAACAAGAACATATGAGCCGTTCTTGCTCACTCCTACTCCCCCTGCTCCTAGAAGCCCAGTTAGCAAAACTCTTGCTTGTTTAGAATGTGGATTATATTCTATCAACCTGCCCGTTCTGTCGTTGCTAGTCAAATACTCTTCTCTTTGTCTACATCAAGAAATATAGGAATCAAATAGTTAGTTTATTTAGTTCACAAATTACTTACTACTCCCTCCGTCCCAAATTGAATGTCCAAAAAACTTTCAAATTTGCTATTGATCAAGAGCAAGTCTGAAAATTTTTTGGACATTCATTTTGGACGGAGGGAGTATGTTTTTTCACCAGGTACCTCAGGTAGTATTCAGTGCTCATTTCTGTAACGTAAACATTTCCTGTTGTTTGATCCACATCTAAACCATCGAGCCATTTGAAAGTTTCCCCATCTGCAGCGTTGAGAACTTGTGTTGCCCGCCCTCCTTTGGGCCCCACCATGCAAAGACCAAAATATGCATCAGCTATGTACAGCTCATTAGTAACTTTATTGAACCCCAAACCTAGTGGTCTCCCACAAATTGGTCCTAGAGCAGGTTCATTTTTTCCATCGCACATTTCCTCAGTCCTGAATCACATTAATCCATAAACATCGTATCATAGTATATAACCATGTAATATTCTGAAAAATTTAAGGTATATAAGCTTTGTCTCGTCTACCTGTGTGGAGAGGCATAAGCAAACGTGGTGTAATTACCATGGCGGTCTTGAAACTTGAGAATTCTTCCGTCGTTGACACCAGTGTAGGGTCCACCACTGGTGGAGTCAAAAGCGAAGGATTCAGGGCCTCCAGATGGTACTTGAATGAAGTACTTCATCATGGGAACAGATATGGAGATAGTAAGTGAAGGGAGGTAGAATAAAGAAGCAAGAAAAATGGAGAGAATAGTAGCCATGGCTTTAAACCTGAACATTAATGGAAGTGTTTGCTGTTATTTATGTATATTGCATTCACAACTAACTGATGTTGAGAATCCAGTGCCCTTGAATGCTAATGCTAATCTTTGTGTGATCTTAAAATGTGGAAACAGTTTGGCAGCAAATTTTTCATGGCATTGTTTGGAGATGCTCATTCGGGTGGCCCGTGAATGAGATGTGTTTGGCCTAGACCGATGGGCATTTTCGTCACTGCCCACAAAAATCCCGAAAAGGGGATTGCGGGATACGGGTTAGGCCGAGTGTGCAGACACTGGTCGCTCCATAGCTGGCGAACTCACAGGCCGGGCAGGCTTATGTGGTCAACGAGCTGGTCCGGTGGGCCTCTGGCATCTTTGGATATCTCCAATATTGTATGTTCAAAATCCAAATAGGCCGGCCCAACCCAAAATGATTGGGCTTGGCCGGCCGATTTGACCATTGACATTACAACACTATTTCAGAGACATTTTCAACATTTTACAAAGATTGTTGTAAAATGACAAGTCCTCGGCCCGTTGGGTCACGAGCTGGGTAGCCCATACAACTCACGGCTGGGCTTGGGCTTCTTTCGGCGAGCTCACTTGCTAGGCCTTCATATGGACATCTCCTTCCGGCCGAAAGTTCAAAATATTTTTCAAAAGGTTGTCTCAATTGAAAGTTCAAAATCCCCAAAATAGTAACTTTTTATTATTTCTTTATTTATGGGCCTCAAATGTTATAATCACAACAATTATCCATTAACTATTTCTTATCTCACTTCTCTCTCCTAACCAACTATCCACGCCCATAACACATCACCTTTTTTGCGTTTTCCTAAGTTTTGAGTAGAGCCGTCAAGTTGGGACGGTCCCGTCGGGACGTCCCGTCCCGCCATACAAATGGGACGGGATGGGACGGAATATTTTAGTCCCGTCCCGTTTTCGTCCCGTCCCGTATTGTCCCGTTCCCGTCGCGGGACAACTTATTTTTATCCCGTCCCGTCCCGTTTTCCCGTATTGACCCGTACAAAGTATTATATGTTTATCACCGCTACTACTTTGCATTTCTATCTTCTTGTATTTTTCACACTCGTTCTTCTGATATGGATTCTTGTGTGTGAGAAGTGGAGAGTTCCAGAGCTTTTTCTTGTAGATCGTTCTTAACTCATTTGATTTGCTCGCTGGTTCCTTCTCCATTTCCCTTGTCATCGTTTTTCTGGAAGGTGAGACTGAGAGTTCATTTTAAAGTAAAGCCTTTGTGTGGTCTTCAGTGCAAAAAGCTCAATAATATTGACTGTATATACATCGTTTTTCTGTACAAATAGGAAAGCCTATAGTTGTAATACGGCTGGTATATGGGCATGTCAGGATTAAGAGTCAAATATGTGTATATTCTGAGTATAAAACTAAAACTTCTTACAAGAAGATACTGCTTATTTTGCTTATCCTATTATCTTCAGCACTGGTGAATATGAGTCATGTTTTCTAGTCACACACAAGAATCCATATCTTCTAGTTAACGTTATCTCTCCTAGTCAACGGGTCCTGTATGGGTCCCGCGGGATCCCGCGTCCCGCAAATGGGACGGGATGGGACGGAGTATTTTAGTCCCGTCCCGTTTTTGTCCTGTCCCGTTTCATCCCGTTCCCATCGTGGAACAACATAATTTTGTCCCGTCCCGTATTCCCGTATTAACGACTCTAGTTTTGAGCTTCATTTTTTGAACTATCGACCGAGACTACGGAGGAAGTAGTCAAATATGTGGCCTAACTCCTTCAAAGCAGAAAAGCACAAAATGTTAAACAAAGGAAAAAACATGATTAACATAAATGATTAGTAGTAGAAAATTCAGAACCAAAGGATTGCTTTTGGCCTCACCAGCACAGACATTGATGGTATACAAGATTGGAAGCATGACTCTTATCTCAATAAATTGTGGTTGATAGCCCGGTCTTGAAAACCGATATAGTTTTCAATAAAGAACTATCGAGGGTTCGAATCCCTCTCTCTCCTTTTTCGCTCGTTGAATCAATTGGTTTGTTTCTTGATTTTGGCCGGACAGTAGTTGAAAGAAAGGGACATGGCTCGGCTATCCTACCTAGCCAAGCCAGAAAAAAATAGATAAGTATTCCCGTCCCTTAATTGCAAGCTGTCTAATTATAGCAAGGAAGAATCTTATCTCAAAAAATTGTAATTATAAACATAATTAACAAAACAATCTGATTAATTGCAAGCTGTCTAATTATAGCAAGGAACAATCTTCTTTGCATACTTAAATTAAAGCGGCCTTTGGAAAGTGGAGATTTGGTATTAATTAAGTTGATTCCTTGACCATATTGGGACATACAAAACCTTAAAACTATGTTTTATAATACTGACAACTGATGAGTGAGTTTTACACTCATCCATTTAATATTTTATGAACTTATTCTTAGCTTAATTCTTGAGTTTTGTGTGTTTTAATGGTTGTTTTTAGTGTTTATATAGTTTTCAGGGGTCAAGTGAAGATTGAGAAAATTAGAAGCATTTTGTGCCATTTTGAAAGTTTGAGGGCCAAATTGTAATTTTCAGAAGTTCAGGGACCTTATTGCAATTTTGGAAAATTGAGAGAAAAAAATTGGTTAAATAAAGTCCGGGGCAAAGCAAAAATATGAAGTTCAAGGTCAGAAAGTGCAACAGAAATTTTTATAATTTTTATAATGTCCAAAATGCGAAAAAAAGACGACGGTGCAATTATGGGACGAATCGAATACTAGTGGTCCAAACCAAGGCAATTGGGGTTGAAGTGGCCGGCCATTGGAAGGCCTGGCCGAAGGATTGGAGCAGCAAGGGCCGAGCAGCAAGGGCCAACAAATGGAGTGACTTGGGCCGAGGATTTCAGGCACTTGGGGCCAAGGTTAGCAAATGGCCGGCCATGCAAAGCAGCTGGCTGAAGGAGTTGGGCCTAGTTTGGAATGGGCTTGGGTTTAGTTGGGCCTGGCATGTGGTGACTGTTCAGGTTCTGTAGCTTAGGTTTTTTTTTTATAAAAGGCAGCAATTGTTTTTGTTTTAGGGAGGGAATTTTGTGGAAAAATCAGATTATCAGATTTTCATATTATCATCATTTTTTCTTTTTTTTGTTTTTATTTTTTTGGTGTTCTTCATATTTTTCATGGATAGCTAAGCATCTAAATTCTTGGAATTGGAGGTAATAAATTTATGCCTTAAGTTTTAATTTTCATCTTTTTCATTGTAAGACTTAGGATTATCAAGTACTCCCTCCGTCCCACGTTAGTTGAGACTAACTTTTTGGGCACACCAATTAAGGAAAAGTAAGTGAGAGAAAAAGTGAAAGAAAATGTTGTGAGTATGAAGAATTAAATAGGAGAGAGAATGAGTGGGAGGAAAAGTTAGGAGAGAGAATGTTATGAGTGTAAAAGTGAAATAGGAGAGAGAATGAGTGGAATAAATAGTGAAGATTCCTTTGACATTTTGGGCAGTCTCAACTAACGTGGGACGGCCCAAAAGGGAAAGAAGTCTCAACTAACGTGGGATACGGAGGGAGTAATTTTTAATGGAATTTTAGAATATGTATGTTGCATGCTATATGTGTTCTTGAATGATCTTGAATTATAATTGTGAACCGTCAAATTCTCAATTGTAATTAATCTTTGCTTGATAATGACAATTTGTTGAATCCCCGCCAAAAGATTCATAAGAATTGTAGTTCTTGATGTTCTTCTTTTCTAAATGGGTTTATAATTAATCTATGAACGGGCCAAGGAAATAGATTAATTGAAAACACTTGATTGCAAATCACCCGCCTAAGTGTCCCAATCATAATTTTGTAAGAACGAACTCCAAGTATACTTTGATTGATGATTATTGACATTTGAGAATAATTGTGAACCCAATCCCGGGAATTTCATTTCATTTTATTATTAAACTTTCTTTTATAAAAAAAAAAAAACTTAGTTATTTATTCAAAAGCATTAGTTTTTAAAAACAACAAAACCCTCGTTTTTATTAAATCTTTGTCATAGCAATAATTTTCTACTTTGAAATACGTGTCTCGGTGGTTCGACCCTACTTACCCTATCTACAAATCAATTGTAGGTAGTTTGAGTTGAAATTTACTTTTGACGCAATTCGACACTCGTCAAAAATTTGGCGCCGTTGCCGGGGACTCGTTTAATTTAAAGTTGATTTAATTATTTGCTATTGTGAATAGTATTTTATATATATATTTTTTGTTTTGTTTTAACTTGGTGTTGCAGATTTGAATGTTTGGTCGTAGGTCACTACAACCAGATTTGTTACCAATTGACCACAACATTCATCGCATCAACAAGAGAAAGCAACCGGAACCAAGTGATACAGAAAGTGAGTCGATTTATTCTGAACAATCTGAGAATACCAATTCGGAAGAGGAAATAAAAATGGCGGAACCACAAATGATGGGTGATTTTGCTCGTCCGGTAATTGAACCGTCACCATCGTGCATCGTGCTCCCACAAGTAGCAAGGAATTATGAGTTGAAGAATCTTCATTTCAACATGCTCCCTTCATTCCATGGGATGGCATCGGAGGACCCAATAACCTTTATGAGAGATTTCTATAGCACAGTGCAAGGTTTTCCATTGGGGCAACTAACCGAAGAGCAATTGAGAATGAGGTGCTTTGCTTATACGTTGAAGGATGCTGCCAAGACATGGTTTATGGCACTTGCTCCTGCCTCTCTCCACACTTGGACGGATGTTTACAACAAGTTCATGGCAAAGTTCTACTCTCATCAAAAGACATCCGATTTGAGGTCCAAGATAATGTCTTTCAATCAAGAGCATGGTGAAGATTTTCATGAAGCTTGGGATAGATTCAAGATGTTGTTGGTCCATTGTCCTCATCACGGGTTTCCTTTAGCCCTTTTAAATCAATCTTTCTATGATGGGTTGACTCAACAAGGTCAAGCACAAGTGGATAATGCAGCAGGGGGTGCTATGGGTGAGAAAACAGCGGATGAAACAAAAGCTTTATATGAGAGACTTGGCATGAATTCACAACAGAAAAGTGTGAGAGGAGGAAGAAAAGGTGTTTATGAAGTCGAGTCCAGTGATATGTTAGCTCAAGAAATTCCGGAAATTGATCTCGCAATGGACACCCCATAATATCATGGGTAGTTACATTACAAATTACACAACTTGTGCCCGAGCTACTCTCTCCTTGACTTCGACCTTGATTTTGACCTTGATTTTGACCTTGGTTTTGAGCTAGTGTGAAAAAGGGTGAAGAATATTGCCCGTCGTGCGGGTCTTTCGGCTTATTGAGGTTGTAAGTATTTCATCTTTTTATTTATGTTTTTTTTTATTATTCACATTAGGGACAATGTGCATATTAAGTTTGGGGGTGGAAAATGTATATACTTTGTGTTTTTGTTTCTTAGATTAGTTTTATTTAGTTTATTTATAGTTTTAATTTAGTTTTATTAAAAAAAAAAAGGAAAAAAATTGAAAAAATGAAAAAAAGAAAAAAAGTAGTTAGCTATGTCCTTTTCTTGTATAAAGTTTTGTTATCATTCTTGGTGTTTTCATAATTGCATGTGATCTTTTGTGACCGCTAATGAGGATAATGTGGTGTAATAATCTGTATATGCAAGTCTTGGTATATTTTCGATTAATTTTGGTACATTGCTTAAAGGTTATAGTTGTGGCATAAATCTCTTAATTAGTGTACTCTTGTTATAATCTCTTTGTTGATAATTTTGGTCTCTTTTATCAAGTTTATAGTACACCATCATCTTTGAATTTATTGAATTTGTTTATTAAATAGCAACCACAAGAAAATCAAAATATGGGTACTCATTAGATGTGTATGTGATGTGACACCCCCTTGTTGTCTTAATTTAAAGTGAAATCAAATGGATGGGAATGAGAGCAATGGCAATTCAAATGATACTCGGTGATACCTCCAGACGTGTAGATTAATTGGTTAGGGATTATTCTAGCTTAACCAGATTTCTGGGTATGCAGTAACGTTATGGAGGAAGAGCTTTACCGCCGTGATTGTCCGTACCAAGCTCGATACCGAAGTGGCTAACTCTCAAACCTTTAAATAAATATTTCTAAAGTAGCTCGGGGCACGGCGTTCGCTGCGACGATGCTTCCTTGCCAAATAGGAGTATAAAGTAATAAATCTCTACCTAGTATTAGGGGCATGGAGTTCGCTTCATTTAGGGACTGAATTGTAATGTAGTTAAGTGTCTCAAATGGGCTGATGGATAGCCTATATATAGATTGAGAAGGGGCACTTCATTTAGGGACTGCACCCTTTCATAAAGATGGTGATGTGAAGTTACCATTATGCCCATCATTTAATAGTACTTACACCTAATGGAATTCTACATATGTGAGGCAAAGACCTTGTTCACCATTCTTTGATAAGTCGCACCTGCATTCTTCAATCCAAATGGCATCATGTTGTAGCAGTAGATGCCTCCAGCCGCTTGAAATGCCGTCTTGACTATGTCGTCCTCATGCATCTTAATCTGGTGGTACCCTGAGTAAGCGTCGAGGAAGCTGAGGGTGGAGTGACCAGCAATGGAATCGACTAGTTTGTCAATTCTAGGAAGGGGTAGCTGTCCTTCGGGCAAGCAAGATTCAGAGTGGTGAAGTCGACACACATCCGCCATTTGCCATTTGATTTATTCACCATGACCACGTTGGCCAACCACGTTGTATGAGTGGCCTCCTTGATAATACCTACACTCAAAAGTTTTTGTACCTCAGCTTTTATGGCCTCTTCCTTATCTCGAGCGAAGCTTCTCAATTTTTGGGGTCTAGGCTTTATAGTCGGGTTGACCTTAAGCCTGTGAATGGCAACCTCTTCCTTGATTCCCTTCATGTCTTCTACTCTCCACGCAAAGACATCATTGCTCCCCTTGAGTAGCTCGATGATTTCCAGCCTTTCTTCAGCTGACAATTGTTTCCCAATCTGAATTTTTTGGTCGGGGTAGGAAGGGTTGGTGACTACTGATTCTAGCTCGTCCACGACCTCCACTCTGGACCATCTCTGAACTGTAGAGTCTCAATGATGATCTCCCTAACTCTTTTTCTCTCCTCGGCCCCCAAGTGTGGAGCTTCCTCAGCTATCATATCATCCAGCTTATCTGCAACCTCGCTGGTGGTGGCCCCCGAGTTATTGTCGACCTGGAGGCATAGGTTGCCTATGAGGACCTGGTCGACCATAACTACATCTGGATCGACCGATGTGGTTTCAAAGTGACGTGTCGACTCAAACATGACCTCGTCATTTGAGCGATAGGTCGACTCTTCCACATTGGTGATCATTGACAGTCGGGTAGTTTTGGTGACTGACTGAGACAGCTTCAAGTAACCATCTGCAGTCTCAATTTCCAACTCCCTTTTCTTTCTTTCTCTGAGAACATGATCCAGGTAGGCTCGAGCTGTGCCTTGTACACATCCTACTCCAGCAGGTGTAGGGAACTTGACTCGCTGGTGAGGGATTGATGCCACCATTCCAAGAGCGACCTGACCAGGAATACCAAGTATAGCAGCATAGTCACTGTTCACATCTATCACAATAAATTGTACCTTTGATACTACCCTGTGGGGGTGCTGGCCTAGGTCGACGTTGAGTTCGATCTGTCCTTTGGCATCAACTCGATGGTTGGTGAAGCCTTCTAACCTGCCATCATATCTTCCAAGCTGCTCATCATTAAGTCCCATCTCCTGGAAAATTTTGTAGAATAAAATGTCCTTGCAGGCCCCCGTGTCGACTAAGAGTCTGCTCGTCGTACATCCGTCTATGAGACCTGGGATGACGAGAACTTGCTCCCTAGCCGCCATATTGGTTGCCAACTCATGGGGGTAGAAGCTGATCACATCATCTCTGACATCTCTCCTTGGAGGCACATGTGGGGCCTTACTGAGTTGAAAAATTTTGTGCTTGATGGCGGTGTTACTGGCTTGCTCTGTAATGACCCCCAAGTTCAATCTAGGTTGCCTCGGTCCTTGTTGTCCACCTGCAGGCTGCTCGCCTCCACCAGTTTGAGGCCTCTTCACGTATGCGTCGAGTCTTCCCTGTTCGACCATTCTTTGGATAATGCGCTTCAAGCCTAAGCAATCCTCCGTGAGATGACCCGTGTGTTTGTGGTAATCACAGTATTTGTTGTTGTCCCTTCTGAACTTGTTGCCTGAGTTCATTGGGGCAGGTGGAGCCAACTCGACTGCATTCAGGATTTCAGTTCGACTCACCGTTAAGGGAGTGAAAGTCTCGGGCACCTTCTCTGTCGCCCTTGTCCTGTTCTTTCCATTTTTATTGTTTCCTCCATTTTTATTGGAGTCCTTCTTGTCATCAGCGACCTCCACCTTGGGGCTTTTCCCATTCTTCTTTTCTTTTCTCTCCTCGGCTAGCGCGATATTGTACACCTTTTCGAACAACTCCTGTCGAGTTGTGACTGTACGAACTGTGAGTTCATAATCCATGTCTTCCGAGGAAATACCACTTCGGAAGTAATAGATCACCTCTTGTAAGTACGCCAATCCAATTTGCAACCTTTTAGATGCATTTTAATATAATAAAATTGCATTTAGGGGCGTTTTGGTAAATTCCCGGCCTATCCCGAGACTTCCGAAAACGTTCCATGAGTTTCCCGCGAAGGAAGTACCTTTTGGTACATTATTCATGCCAAAGGACCCCTTGGGAATAAAACCTGTTGGACCTTTTGGGTATTTTTCCCAATGTTCCGAACCGGTTTTTGGCGCCAAAAGCGGTTGAGCTACCTTGTGTCACGCGACGCTCGAGGCATAAAAAGTGGACGCGTAGGTCGTGCGACACACTAAGGCACCAACCGCAGCCTATAAATAAGACCCTCCCCTCTCATAAATGGATCCGAATTTTAGCATACCGTTACTCAATTTGCAGCCAGTAACAAACCTCTCTAAACACAAACCTCTCTCTCTCCTACCTTCAACCTACCCAATTCCTCCCTTCCAAACCCAATTCTCAAGCCACACCACTTCGACCCTCGATCAATCCTTTCGGATCGAAGTGAAGAATTGAAGGGTTCTATATCCGATCGATATAGAATTCGTGGAAGCAACAAGGGTAATGATTCCCTAAACCCAATCTCTCTCTCTTGCTTAATTTCTATTAATTCTAGTATTTAATTTTGTTTGGATTCGATGTCGGATCCTAGCTATACGGATTACTCAATCCCAATCGCAATCTCTGTCTAATCTGAATAATTCGTGCAATTGAGCTTATATTGTTGATTATTTGATTGGATTTGGTGTTTGAACCCCAAGGAGGTGTGGATCTACCCATATCCACACTCCCGGGTTGATTTAGTCTCGTTTACGTATTTCGTTCGTAATCTAGTTAAATGATTAGATACAGTATAGCTTTCTGTTGATTACGTGTTCATATTGTTCGGTTTCGCAGATGGCTCATATGTGTCACGCGACACCTTTGTCTCCAAGTGATCCCGTGTCACGCGACACATGTGGTCATCGGTGCGATGTGTCATGCGACATACATGACCCATCTCGAGAGACCTTTTTCCTTTGTAACTGTTTTAGATTGTTTGTATCAGGGATGTGGCCTCCCTAAATAATGGGCTCACAATATGTAATTCTCGTTCCATAATTAATAAGATGCATTTAATCACACTTTGTTTATTATCAATATTTGCACACACTTTGGATTTACTTGGATGTTTTTGATTGAAAGACTCGTCTACGGACGAGGCGTGTTGGGTGAACTCTCGGTTCTTCCCAACACGTAACATGACCTCCGAACCCATGTTTTTCTCTCTAAATAAAGGTTTTCAATGTTTCCTCTTAAAACGGCGTGGCGACTCCTTCTTTTCATTTAAACCGGAAACCCAAAATTTTCCTGCGAGCGCACATTCAGTGGCGACTCTGCTGGGGATGAAACACTTGAAAACCTGTTTTTCAAGTGTTGAGTGGGTCAAGCTTTTATTTAGTCAAACATCCAATACATCCATTTTGTGTGCATTATTTGATAATCATTTGGGATTCATACATCTTGTTGATTATGGAACTTGTGAGCCCTTTGTGCTTGTGGTCACTTTTTGTGCATTAGTCTTCTTTTTGTTGCTCTTGCTATGGTAAAACAGGGGCTGATTTGATGATTGAAGAGCTGTTGGTTCAGTGACCATCCAGGTTGTGCGACACCTTTTGTCTCAGGTTGTCCTGTGTCACGCGACAAAGGATGGCCACTAAGCAGAACATCAGAAGACTGGTTTGAGGGCAGTCCCTTGTATCAAGCGTGACTCAATTGATTGTTGTTCCCTGTTTATCCTGTGTGAGGGTGTGTGTTGTTTTCTTTTTCAAAAAAAAATAAATAAAAAATAAATAAATAAATAAATAAAAAAATAAAAAAAATCTCTTTTTTGTAAATAAAGGAATATAGTCATCTGCACACTACATCACTTAGATTTAGAACCCTCGGGTGCGATTGACGGCATCGCGGACGGCCATGAAATTCGCCTACGCTTGAGCGCCTGAAATCAAACCTAAACCCCTAGTGCGTTATAGGTGGCACCACACTAACCTTACCCACGGTTGGTTTTCGATACAATGTTTTAATTACAACAAAATGAATTGTTTTTGAAAAATAGTATAGGTCCTTATACCTTCTCCCAAAACCTCACACCTTGTGGGCATGTTGCCAAATGCAACATGATTTCACGTGGGAACATGTCACTCTCGTGGCGTGTTCTAAACGAGAGATCATGCCGCATTGCCAACATGTACCGACGAGAGGTCATGCCGGATTTTTTTCGAAATTCTTCGAAAAGACCCGTTATGCTGCCCAAATTTCCTTAGAAATTTGGACAAACCTTTTCGTTCCATAAAGATGTTAGGGTTTGGTTAGGTATCATTACCTATTATATGTTTCAAGACAAAGCATTTGGTGTAATTCGAACGTTGCGTCATTAGGTTTCCCCGAGGTATAATTAGCATGAATAAAGGCTTATCTTTTCCCAACTGTATTTAGGATTTAAAATACTAATTTCTACTTGAATAATAAAGTGTTGCACGAGTCCGTCTCCTTTCCGTATTCTTCCCTCTCCCGTACCTCCTCAAAATTCTCTACCCCCTCTTCATACACGCTCTCTCCTCTCCAGATAAGGCAAGTTGGGTGCGCGATCCGATTCCCGGTGTTCGTTTAGTTCGCGTCTTGAGGCAAACTGCAGCCAAAGAGCAGATTTCGCACCCGATTCAATTTCAGAGATGTCTAGCGCAGAGAAGAGTATGACCACTCAATCTGAGGATTCATCTGTCGCGGATCAACAAGTCATGCATAATCTGTCTATGGAAGAGATGAGGGCTAATTTGGAAGCCGCTCTAGCTAGAGAGCGTGAGACTCAATTACTCGCTCAAGCCAGGGAAGAGGCAGCACATTCTAAGTTCGTAGATGCAATGAGAAGTCGTGGTATTGCTGTGATCCGACGCGCTGATGGAACTTATGAAGAGATTACCGAGTTTAATGACACTCGATCTAGGAGCCGGAATGTTTCTCTCCCTTTTCGGCCTCGCACCCAGCCGCACAGCCGATTATGCTCGAATCGGGGCCGCCGGTGAACTCTCAAGTTGGTTTTGGAGGAACACAAATGGTCTTCCATGATTTGACCTCCTCACCAATTCTCAATGCTCCCGTGCCTCTAAGCCAATTTGGGTCCCAGCTTTCCGAACAATCAAGGTCTGTGGTTTCCGTGTTCTCGGCCTCAAGAAGGTCGGGCCTCATGGTCCTCAATTCCGCAGTAACGCCCAAGATCCGAATCGCATCCTAACTCCGGAATCGGTTCGGCGGGATGGATCTATGCGGTTTCCTACTAGACGGCCTCGCTTCAAGAATACATGTCTCACCTTCAATGGATTTAGCTTTTGGATTTGGCTCATCATCTATGCGGCATCCAGGTCAATGCCTTACAGCCCGCCTGCTTTTCTCGCAGAATCGAAATTTCCCAACCGGTCAATTTAATCATTTGCCACCCAAAGATCCTGTTAGCTCGGTCGTCCTCTCTTCCAACCAGCCAGCTTTGAGCCTTCTTCTACTATTGCTACCACTCTTCCTCAACTTCCCTGGATGACTCAGAGGTAACTGCACTGTTGAAGCAAATGCAGCAACAAATTGACAAGTTGACGGCAGGATCAAGTGGACTTAAGGTTGTTGACCCAAAGCAAGTAGAGCCTCTTCCTTACAAGTTCAAAATGCCCAAAATACAATTTGATGGCTCGGCATGCCCGAAAACTCATGTGGACACATACGTGATGACTATGGGGGCAATGGGTTGTACTCCCGAATTTATGGCTCAGCACTTTCATCTCACACTCAAAGGACCTGCCTTGACATGGTTTCTAACCCTTAAGTCAGAAGCTCGAGCTACTTGGAGTCAGACTACTGAGGCCTTTCTTGAAAAGTACCGTGGAAACCTTGAATGGCGCACAACCAGGGATGATTTGGTCGGTACAATTCAGAAACAGGACGAGTCAATCATCGAGTTCTACAAGAGATGGAACGCTAAGCTGAATGAACTCTCTGAGTCAATCCCGCTGCAGGATCAAAAGGACATCTTTCTATCGTGTGTGAAGCCAGTTCTCCGTGAAGCTATCGGAAGTGGTTGGTATCCTGACTTGAGGGAAATGGTAGGCATGGGAGCCCGCAGCGAAAACAGACTCTTTAACCTTGCATCAAACACCAATGTTGGCAATAATGGTGGATTTCGACACGTAGCGGCAAGTCCAAGTGATCCCTAAGGCAAAAGAGATGACCATCGACAACAAAGTGTCGCACCACAGGCAAGTGGGACCAGAAAGCGCCCACCCCGTAAGCAAGACGCTTTGATGATCTCGGAATGACAACCGAAGAGGCCTTCAGGATTGGTTCAACAGTGGAATGATCGTGCCACTTGATAACTACAACCCCACCAAACCCAATCCGGACTTGGATCATAGCAAATATTGCCAATATCACCAGTATCCGGGTCACATCACCGATGATTGCATCCCCTTGAAGAAGGTTATTCAAAGACTTGTTGATGATGGAAAAGTTGAGAAGGCTCGCCCCAATGTTGTCCCCGATCCTCTTCAGTGATATCAGCAGAAGCCCAAAGGTTATCTCACCCGTAGACAACGAAGTCAATCAGTCAGCGTCGTAGGTTCTAGAGTGTCTTTTATGTGGTCGCAAGTCTGTCAAGTCCATGTTATGAGTCTTTTATTTGCAATAATAAAATATTTGCTTCTATTCCTGCTAGACTCGAGACATCACTAGAACACCTACGTTACACTCTATTGAATTGGTCTTATTCCAAATGATCGCTTGTGTTGCTCACCGACTAACGCTTTGAAATGACTAATATTTAAATTGATCGGAGTGAGAAAATTGACTGATATCCTTCCCAGAGCGGGGCTTAAGAACTCCCCACCTCGATTCCAATATGCTCACATATCTTCCTTCGTCCTCGCTATCTCGTTGCTCGATGAATTTGCATGGATCTTCCGCGAAGTAAGCTTAACAGGCAAACGAAGACTCTATCTCGTTCAGACTATCCGGTAGGTGCTGCGGTTGAAACCTTCACCCTTAGGAAAACCATTACCTTACCCTCACTAAACAATATCCCTTCATTTCAAGATCGGCATATTTGAAACCCGTTTAGCCATCACCCGAAGAAGAGGGACTATCCTTGAGGCTCCCGTAATTCAAAAGAAGAATCGACCGTCTCCAAGCTCAAGAATGACGGGAGGCAATGATCCATCTTGGGGACTAGCTGAAGTACTTCTCTCAAAGACAAAAAAGAAAAAAAAATATAAAAAGAAAAGAAAAGAAAGAGAGCCTAGTCCCCAGTGATACTCTTAGAAAGCAAAGTCAAAGGATTCGGTCGTTACTCAGGAGGAGTCTCAGAGTGAATAAAGAGACAACTTGGATGTCCCCTCACCATTACCTCTAACCGATCCCAAGCCGTCCTCTCGATTTTAGAGGACATTACCATTACCCTCACCTTTGCTTAGAGGCATTAAAGATGCAAACACAAATTTCCCTCACCTTAGAAATCCCAAACACTTACCCAAGAGCCAACCTCTCATTTTTAGAGGTTCAATAATAAAAAGCCTAGCCGACCTCTCATTTTAAGAGGTCATGATATCCCAAATTACCCGAAGACCGATCGAAACCCCGAAGCCCAGCCGCAGTTACCACCGGGTAGCAGTTTCATTCCAATATCGTCGAGATCTTAAAACAGATTATTGCTTGAAGCAGAGCCAAGTTCATCCCGGCTCAAAGGACCATCAATTGAAGATCGTGCAAATTCCGTCCGTTCATTTGACGTTGCATGTGAGCATATCTCGTTTCCACTCTGCAAACACCTGCCGTGAATGTCCCACTGGGGCTTTGCATCTGTGTCTCCCATCGACACTCCAAGAGGACACGTTCTTTCGATTCTCAAAAATTCTCGAAGGTCCTCACATCCCCGAACTTCATCGTTCATTCTTTTCATTCGGGATAAGCCGAACTACGGCGACCTGAGCTCCTCCTATGGAGGGGAACGTAGGCAACCATAATTGGTCCGGTCGAAATCACAAACAAATCTCAGAAAATCTGGTCTCCTCAAGGACCATGCCCATACACCTTCCATCCTTCCGAATTTAATCTCGATATCGCGGGCTTTCTCCTCGGGATTGATATAAAATATTTGCTCATATCGCCTTTGGCGGTTGACTAACCCGAACATCAATAAAGGGTTTTAAGCACTTTGTGATCACCACGAATAAGACAGTTTTCAAGTGTCTCAAAAAGTCTTCTATTTCTACATCATAGGAAGATAGAGCTAAACACCGTTTCGGTCAGCAGGGGCTTCCATACACTTTCCACACCTTGTGATGCTTATACTCTCTCAAAAGAGTCAAACCAAAAGCGAGAGTGTCATACACAGAACTCGGGATTCATTTCCCACCCTCGAAGGATGTGCCCCTGCACGTAAACACTTCCGAGTCTTGTCCGGCCCGATTGATCGCGGTTTGAAATGATGAATTGCCTCTGTGGCCACAAGATGACTCTGCCTGCGATGAAGCTGCATGGATTTTCCCTCAAACTGGGGCTTTGGTTAAGGTGTCCCTCCGGCTCTCCTCACCAGATTCCCTCCAAGATTGCTCTTCATTATCAACCGGGCCGCGCAAGCCAGATTATCCTCTCGCACCTCCTCTCGCCGCTTGTCTCGGACACGCGATACACTCCGGACTGCTTTCGCAATCGTACTCTCGGGAGCGTCCCCGACTTGCCTAGCTGCGCCATATCATTTTCCACCTCACGGGAGAGGACCCCTACTATACATACCTGTCCGAAACAATCCCAAAACTTCATGAATAAACCTGGCAAGACTGACCTTTAACCCAATAATCGCATTTGCTTTCCTGCACGTACGTAATCGTGCAAACAAGCTAACATAAATTAATCTTTGCTAACAAGATAAGCTTATTTAGACATAGCACTGGGAGTTGTTGCCTTACCCTCGCAGGTACAATAATCAATTGAATCTCAAGACTGGCCCTCAGACCAAATTGAGAAAGAAAGAAACAGAAAAGGGCAAAGTCCCCAGTTTCCCAGGCAAAGCCCAATACACGAAAGAAAGAACAACAAGAAAGCAAGAAAGAAGTAGCGTGAGCCCTCCGGAAGCTACACTTATCCCCAGCAGAGCAAAAACAACAATGGTAGTCTAAGACCTTCCGACACTGCGGTGAGCACAAAGATGTATGAACACATATTTCTTGCAAGCGTCAAATCATCATACCATATCCTTTTTTGGTTCGAGACACCATAGTTCTCACAATATTTTCAAAATTGGTTCGAGACACCATAGTTCTCACAACATTTTCAAAAATGGTTCGAGACACCATAGATCTCACAATATTTTCAAAAATGGTTCGAGACACCATAGATCTCACAACATTTTCAAAATTGGTCCGAGACACCATAGATCTCACAACATTTTCAAAAGTGGTTCGAGACACCATAGATCTCACAATATTTTCAAAATTGGTTCGAGACACCATAGATCTCACAACATTTTCAAAATTGGTTCGAGACACCATAGATCTCACAACATTTTCAAAATTGGTTCGAGACACCATAGATCTCACAACATTTTCAAAATTGGTTCGAGACACCATAGATCTCACAACATTTTCAAAATTGGTTCGAGACACCATAGATCTCACAACATTTTCAAAATTGGTTCGAGACACCATAGATCTCACAACATTTTCAAAATTGGTCCGAGACACCATAGATCTCACAACATTTTCAAAAGTGGTTCGAGACACCATAGATCTCACAACATTTTCAAAATTGGTTCGAGACACCATAGATCTCACAACATTTTCAAAAGTGGTTCGAGACACCATAGATCTCACAACATTTTCAAAATTGGTCCGAGACACCATAGATCTCACAACATTTTCAAAAGTGTTCCGAGACACCATAGATCTCACAACATTTTCAAAAGTGGTTCGAGACACCATAGATCTCACAACATTTTCAAAATTGGTCCGAGACACCATAGATCTCACAACATTTTCAAAAGTGGTTCGAGACACCATAGATCTCACAACATTTTCAAAAGTGGTTCGAGACACCATAGATCTCACAACATTTTCAAAATTGGTCCGAGACACCATAGATCTCACAACATTTTCAAAAGTGGTTCGAGACACCATAGATCTCACGACATTTTCAAAAGTGGTTCGAGACACCATAGATCTCACAACATTTTCAAAAGTGGTTCGAGACACCATAGATCTCACAACATTTTCAAAAATGGTTCGAGACACCATAGATCTCACAATATTTTCAAAATTGGTTTGAGACACCATAGTTCTCACTTCTTCGGTTTGTCGTTTTCCCCTCCAGTCTTGTGTTCCGAACTACGATTTGGCTTGATTCCCTTGTTCAAGGGATACGTAGGAATCCTTTCTCAGAAAGGTCCAGCCATCTTTTCCCCTTCTCACCCTTCTAGCCCTTCACCTTAACCCTAGCCGCTCATTGAGATTGGGTCTTATTTTATCGACAACCTCACTTTTTCCAAAAGTGACGTTGCCGAGGGGCTCTGTAAGTACGCCAATCCAATTCGCAACCTTTTAGATGCATTTTAATATAATAAAATTGCATTTTAGGGGCGTTTTGGTAAATTCCGGCCTATCTCGAGACTTAGGAAACGTTCCATGAGTTTCCTTGAAGGAAGTACCTTTTGGTACATTATTCATGCCAAAGGACCCTTTGGGAATAAAACTGTTGGACCTTTTGGGTATTTTTCCGGAATGTTCCGAGCTGGTTTTTGGCGCCAAAAGCGGTTGAGCTACCTTGTGTCACGCGACGGCTTGAGGCATAAAAGTGGACGCGTAGGGTCGTGCGACACACTAAGAGCGGCCAACCGGCTATAAATAAGACCCTCCCCCTCTCATAAATGGATCCAAATTTTAGCCTCTTTTGTTACTCTGCGGAATTTGCGGCGTAACAAACCTCTCTAAACACAAACCTCTCTCTCCTACCTTGACCTACCCAATTCCTCCCTTCCAAACCCAATTCTCCAAGCCACACCACTTGACCCCCTTGGATCAATCCTTCCGGATCGAAGTGAAGAATTGAAGGGTTCTATATCATTGGATATAGAATTCGTGGAAGCAACAAGGGTAATGATTCCCTAAACCCAATCTCTCTCTCTCTCTTGCTTAATTTCTATTAATTTTAGTATTTAATTTTGTTTGGATTCGTGTAATCGGATCCTAGCTATCTGGATTCAATCCCAATCGCAATCTCTCTGTCTAATCTGAATAATTCGTGCAATTGAGCTTATATTGTTGATTATTTGATTGGATTTGGTGTTTGAACCCCAAGGAGGTGTGGATCTACCCGTATCCACACCCCTGGGTTGATTTAGTCTCGTTTACGTATTTCGTTCGTAATCTAGTTAAATGATTAGATCTGTATAGCTTTACGTTGATTACGTGTTCATATTGTTCGGTTTACGCAGATGGCTCATATGTGTCACGCGACACCTTTGTCTCCAGTGATCCTGTGTCACGCGACACATGTGGTCACTGGTGCGATGTGTCATGCGACATACATGCACCCATCTCGCGAGACCTTTTCCTTTGTAATGTCTGTTTTAGATTGTTTGTATCGAGGATGTGGCCTCCCTAAATAATGGGCTCACAATATGTAATTCTCGTTCCATAATTAATAAGATGCATTTAATCACACTTTGTTTATTATCAATATTTGCACACACTTTGGATTTACTTGGATGTTTTTGATTGAAAGACTCGTCTACGGACGAGGCGTGTTGGGTGAACTCTCGGTTCTTCCCAACACGTAACCTGACCTCCGAACCCATGTTTTTCTCTCTAAATAAAGGTTTTCAATGTTTCCTCTTAAAACGGCGTGGCGACTCCTTCTTTTCATTTAAACCGGGAAACTCAAAATTTTCCGGGCGAGCGCACATTCACCTCTCTGTCAGTGAGATCCTCTTCAATCTTGTCAACCATTTCTTTAAACTTGGTGAAGTAGCTCATGGAGCTTTCATTTTTTGCTTGAACCAAGTTGCTCAGATCGGTGACAGTCACTTTTCGAGCTCCAGCAGTCGAGAAGCGATCTAGGAATTTTGTTCTTAAACACGTCCAGGTGGTGATGCTACCAGCCGCCAAACCATTGAACCATGTCAAGGCTGCCCCTGTGAGTGTGCTTATGAGGGCTTTGCACATATTTTCGTCTTCATTGGCGACAAAGCACATCGTGGCTTCCAGGTGCGCTATGTGACTCTTGGCATTGGTTGCCCCTGAGTAATTTTCCAGTAGGGGCAATCTGAAACTAGGAGGAGGTCGACTGTCTATCATCTCCTTGGATAGAGGTCGAAGAGCAAAATCAACTTGTTCAACCTTTCCAGTATCCTTTTTCTTCTCTTACTCCCATTGTTCGAACTTCTTTTTCATCAACAACCATTCCCTAGCGTCGGGTCTTTCATCTCCTGGAGGGGGAACGACATTCGACTTTTGACCTTCGCTTCTGGGGGGAGTTACCTGCCTACTCCTCCTGTCTCTGTGAGAATGAGCCCTTTCTGATCGAACTGGAGACCTATGCCTGTCATTCCTTTGGGGCGACATGCGCCTCTCATTCCCGGATGGCGACCTGCGCCTATTATCTCCAAGTGGCGACCTGCGCCTTTCCCCTCCTATAGGCGACCTGCGCCCATTCCTGTCTCTATGAGACCCCGATCTTTGTGTCCGTGTTGGGGAAACGCGTCTGTTTCTATTGGCGGTTAAGTGTGTCCTCAAATCTGATTGGGCTTCCTGCTCCCTATTCCTGGTAAGGCTAGCCCTTAAGTCGTTGCTAGGCACATGGATAGGTGATTGATGTCGGACTACCATCCTTTGATCAACATTCTGACCCACAATTTCGTTGGGCCTAGTACTCCTGGCACGCTCTCCATTAGAAGCTTGAGGTGGGGCCACTCTCTCAGACCTTCTGTCTACTTGCTCCGCCTCCTCTATTGCCAACAACTCAGCCAGAATCTGAGCTCGTTCCAATAGCATTTCCTTCCTGCTCAATGGGTTGGATGAGGGACCTGCCCTATTTCCAACATTCACATGAGCAGTGGTCCGCTTAGGAGGAGGTGGAACTCCTTGTCTATCAACCTGCCCGTTCTTTCGTTGCTTGTCAAATACTCTTCTCTTTGTCTACATCAAGAAATATAGGAATCAAACAGTTAGTTTATTTAGTTCACAAATTACATACTACTCCCTCCGTCCCAAATTGAATGTCCAAAAAACTTTCAAATTTGCTCTTGATCAAGAGCAAGTCTGAAATTATTTTGGACATTCATTTTGGACGGAGGAAGTATGTTTTTTCACCATGTACCTCAGGTAGTATTCAGTGCTCATTTCTGTAACGTAAACATTTCCTGTTGTTTGATCCACATCTAAACCATCGAGCCATTTGAAAGTTTCCCCATCTGCAGCGTTGAGAACTTGTGTTGCCCGCCCTCCTTTGGGCCCCACCACGCAAAGACCAAAATATGCATCAGCTATGTACAGCTCATTAGTAACATTATTGAACCCCAAACCTAGTGGTCTCCCACAAATTGGTCCTAGAGCAGGTTCATTTTTTCCATCGCACATTTCCTCAGTCCTGAATCACATTAATTCACAAACATCGTATCATAGTATATAACCATGTAATATTCTGAAAAATTTAAGGTATACTCCGTATAAGCTTTGTCTCATCTACCTGTGTGGAGAGGCATAAGCAAACGTGGTGTAATTACCATGGCGGTCTTGAAACTTGAGAATTCTTCCGTCGTTGACACCAGTGTAGGGTCCACCACTGGTGGAGTCAAAAGCGAAGGATTCAGGGCCTCCAGATGGTACTTGAATGAAGTACTTCATCATGGGAACAGATATGGAGATAGTAAGTGAAGGGAGGTAGAATAAAGAAGCAAGAAAAATGGAGAGAATAGTAGCCATGGCTTTAAACCTGAACATAAATGGAGAAAAATCAAGTGTTTGCTGTTATTTATTATGTATATTGCCTTCACAACTAACTGATGTTGAGAATCCAGTGCCCTGGAATGCTAATGCTAATCTTTGTGTGATCTTAAAATGTGGAAACAGTTTGGCAGCAAATTTTTCATGGCATTGTTTGGAGATGCTCATTCGGGTGGCCCGTGAATTAGATGTGCTTGGCCCAGACCGATGGGCATTTTCGTCGTTGCCCACAAAAATCCCGAAAAAGGGGATTGCGGGATACGGGTTAGGCCGAGTGTGCAGACACTGGTCGCCCCATAGCTGGCGAACTCACAAGCCGGGCAGGCTTATGTGGTCAACGAGCTGGTCCGGTGGGCCTCGGACATCTTTGGATATCTCATATCTCCAATATTGTACGTTCAAAATCCAAATAGGCGGGGGCAACCCAAAATGATCGGGTTTATCCGGCCCGATTTGATCCTTGACATTACAACACTATTTCAGGGAAATTTTCAACATTTTACAAAGATTATTGAAAATGACAAGCTCGATAGACCTTGGACAAGCCCCGTGACCTGAATGACAAGTCCTTGGGGCGTTGTGTCACAGGGCGGGCAGCCCATACAACTCACGGCTGCAGGGGCCGAGCCAGGAATTGGGCGAGGGGGGGGGGGGCAAGATCACACGGGGGTTCGGGGGCAGTGCCCCCGAAAAAAAATTTCGGGTCGGACAAGTAAAAACTGGGTCGGATCCATGAAATACAATGTATTTTAGTTAAAAATGTAAAGAATTAAGAAAGTTAACAAAAATGATAAAAGTAAGTGATGCTGCAGGAATTGTGCTTATCAGTAATCCTCCACGTGACAGGACTAATCACCTGGCTTCTGACCTGAAAACATGAATCCATGACTAGCCGGATGTGTCTCCGGCTTAGACCCTCGGGCGTGAGAGTAAGTATATGTTTCGGAGAGCAAATATTGTAAATGAACAATTGAATTCAAATAACAAAATTGCAGTTACCTTTGCACCGTTGGTAGTGATGATGTATTTATAGGTGTTGTCCGTTGTATTTTTGGTGGTGCTACATAAGCTCCGAGATTTTAGCGACAGTTACAAATAATGTGAACGTGTCTGGTAACGGTTCCTGATTTGTAGGGAACCGGTTATGGAAAGGTTTGACTCATGTGTGTTCAATCTGTTAGGTCGACACTTAGTGATTAGGTCGAGGTCGCCATTTGTGGAATGGTCGACCTGACTGACGGGTAGAGCATGGATCGTACCCGTATTAGAGTTTGGAATGTAAGGTTGGACTAAGTTAGGTCGGGACCTAATAGGTCGGACGTTGGGCTTAGTTGACTGATATTTGGTACGGGCTTTTGGCCTTGCATTGAATGGGCCCGACCCCCTTGATATGTTGGGGCAATGGTTGCTTTGAGGATTGGGCTTTGCTTACTTGGCCCAACTCGACACTTTTGGTATGTTCAGTAAGTAATTCAAAGAACGATTGAAATAATGTTGACGTATTTAACGCAAACAATTTATTAAAATATATTACTCTTACAAAAAAGAAATTCAAATTTGCTAATTAAACTTAGGATAATAGGAAGAAAGACCAAAAACAAAAAAAATGGGAAAAGCCTAACTAATTAATTAAGATTGAAAAAATGTGAGGAAATTAGGAGAAAGAGAAAAACAAAACTGTTAAGAGAAAGAAATGGAGAAAGAGAGAGAATAGCAAGGAGGACAAATAAAATTAATTGAAATTGTTGGTAACAGGACTCGAACATGGATTTGAAAGGAAACATCAAAGGCTTTAACTTCACCCCTTCTACCGCTGAACCGCACCACTCACTGGTGTTAATCTTGAAATTAATTATATATAACAAAAAAATATGGGGGGGGGGGGAATTTCACTGCACTTCCGCCGCTGGGGGTGGGGGGGGGGGGCAAGTGCCCCTCATGCCCCCTGGCTCCGCCCCTGCACGACTGGGCTTGGGCTGCTTTCGGCGAGCTCACTTGCTAGGCCTTCATATGGACATCTCCATCCAATATCCAATAGTACTAAACTTTGGACTTTTGGGTGTAGTTTGGAGCAAATTTTAATCAATTCTCCCTCCTTCCGGCCCAAAGTTCAGAATTTTTGTTGTCTCAAGTGAAAGTTCAAAATCCCCAAAATAGAAACTTTTTATTATTTTTTTATTTATTTGTGAGTTTCACATGTTATAATCACAACAACTATCCACTAACTATTTCTCATCCCACTTTTCTCTCCTAACCAACTATCCACGCTCACAACACATCACCTTTTTTGCGTTTTTCTTAAGTTTTGAACTACTTCATTTTTTGAACTATCGACCGAGAAGGAGGAAATAGTCAAATATGTGGCCTAACTCCTTCAAAGCAGAAAAGCACAAAATGTTAAACAAAGGAAAAAACATGATTAACATCAATTATTAGTAGTAGAAAATTCAGAAGCAAAGGATTGCTTTTGGCCTCACCAGCACAGACATTGATGGTATACAAGATTGGAAGCATGACTCTTATCTCAATAAATTGTAATTATAAACATAATTAACATAACAATCTGCTTAATTGTAAGCTGTCTAATCAATCTTCTTTGCATACTTAAATTAAAGTGGCCTTTGGAAAGTGGTATTAAGTTGATTCTTTGATCATATGTAGTACTATTGGGACATACAAAACCTTAAAACTATGTTTTATAATTCTGACAACCTTGTACAACTTGTTCATAATGTGTTGTCATTTGCCAACTAAACCTAATTTTATACCTTAATTATGGTCCCAAAGTGGCCAGATTAGCCGAGTGGAACTAATTATGTTACTAACTAGATAATTATATGCAAGCAAGTGTGCTCAAGTAATCATCATATGGAAGCAAATATCGTTTCTTAGTTTCTTTTTGTTAAGAAAAATAGATGTTTTGGTAAATTTCATGCTGAGCTTTAGTGGAATGATTTTTTGGGCACAAATGGAATATAAGAATGAGAAAATTAAAGATGTGACACCAAGATGTAACGAAGAAAACCCTTGATCAATTGATCTCCGCCACAAAACCTCGGGAGGTTTTAAAAAACCTACCTAAAACCAAAAATATTTATAATCTTTTTTGAATAAGTACAAAGTGGAAGTATTGAGAGAGTTACAAAATTGCCGTCAATGGCGCCTACCCCTAACTCTCCTTAAATCCCCCAAAGAAAGATGAAGATTACAAAGTAACGGTCTATCCTAAAAATTCGTTGTAGGTTGCTAAAAAGAAGGAGTCATTGTCATGGCTTGATCTGCCATTAGGAACGTGTTTGAAATATGCCTGACTTGGTCGTTGGTCTTTGTCGATATTTATCTCCTGAAAAATAGGAACAGATGTACCTGCATCTTCAAGTTGTCAATATAAGATGTTATGTTAAAGATGCCGAAGAGTCATACTAGTCAAGATATCAGTGTAGTCTTGAGTGAAAATTCTACCCCCACACATTTGCCCCTGAATTTTTTGAAGTTTAGAAAGGAAAATTAAAAAATTTAATTCCTAACAACCTTAATTTAAAAGATGAAATGCTTGATTGCAAAATTTCAGGCGTGGATTTAGGGCTACGAATTTGGCAGAATCTAGAATCTGTAGATAAGGATAAATGTTTGAGAAGATAGGTTTTTCTATATAAGGCGTTACAGTTTGGCTTGGCGGCAACGGATTGGATGTTTAAAAAGACTTAGCGTTTTACCGAAAAACTTTTGTAAGTTTGCCTCAGAGAGCGTTGGAAAACAAGCTTGAAGAGCATATTCACAAGATGTCGTTGGGTATATTTCTTTCTAATTTGATTTTGCGTCTGGAATTCATATTTTCGCTAGTATATCGATTTTACTTTTGCAGTGATTCGTTCGAAACCTAGGTTTGTAGTGAATGACATAGTTGCTAAGTATAAGAGCAAGGTAAAGGTTGGAGAAAGCATGTTTTCGGTGCCTAAGCCGGAGATCGGAGACAAAGCGGGAGTGAAGAGAAGAAGAAGACAGGAAATAGTGGATGCAAAGGAGAAAATACCAAGTGAAGAAGATCTTGAGAATAAGGTAAGACATTTTACTTTGGTATTGAATATACCTCTACTCTCTGATTTGATCATTACGTCGTGACTCGTGATAACAGGCAATAGATGCTGTTAAGATGATGGCCAGCGAGATCAAGTTGTAGAAAGGTAAAGCCGAAATTGCGTTTATGGATAGGGCAGAGTTTGAGGAGGAACTTAAAGTATCTTTTGAGATGTTGAAAGATAAAAATGAGGAGATAGAGGAAGCTGGTAGGAGACACGCTAAAGAGATGGAGATTATCTGGGAAGATTTAGTGGCTGAGGCTGTCAAATCAGTTTTTGAGGCTAGGATTGAGATGATCAAGGAATATCAATCCGACAAGCACACAAACTGGAACCTGGAGGAGGAATATGCAGCCTTAAAGAGTATCGCAAGTAAATAAACTGACGAGGTAAACTCTAAGGTGCAGAATGTAGAGAAGAGGGAACAGGTTGGCGAGACTCAAGAAGAGGAAATGGAAGAAGGTGAGAATGGAAAACTATCTTAATTTCTCTTGGGTGTTTGAAAACACTTATGTTTTGTTGTTTTTAATTGAGGGGATGTCCTCAAAAACAATTTATCTTTGGGTTTGTTATATTTGATATGCCTTTGTTAGCATACAAATTTGGGTTTATGATGTGTTATGTTTATGTTGGCATGACAATATTTTTAGTATCTCAGTAGGTGAACAATTAGATTTTCAATCAAGTAACTCTCTTTTTGATCGTATGAAATACTGAATGTGTTTAACCTTTTGAGTAACATGAAAATGTTACAATCTTAAGAACTTGTGAGTAAAATGAAAATGTTACAATCAAAAGAACTTTGTTTCACATTGTGTGAAATACTTGCGCCCAGGCAAGGTTTTGATAACCATTTAGACTTTAGAAAAGATGCATAATCTTTTAAACACTTGTAGACACCCCATTCTGAACTCATAATTACATGATTACACTACTCTTCATCTCTCTTTTATGTTTTGATGAAAGCATATCAGTTTCGTCATGTTTCGTTAAGTTTCTAACTAACCTCGTTAGTTTTGGACCCTAACCGACTAACGGAATAACCGAAGAGGACAAAATGGTCATCGAGACTAGTTATCTCGCACGAGATATCATATCTCGCGCGAGATATCCCCTCGACAGATGTGCGTAAATCACTCTCCTTCTCCGTTTCAAACTCTCTTTTTGGATAAAACCTTATCAATTCGGGTATCCAATCGGGCTGAGTTCGAACCTTCCTAGGGTAATTTCCCTCTCCACTTTCACCTCTCCAACCTCCTATAAATACTGGATGACTTTCAGTGTTTCAGGAGGTCGACAATTCTGATCCTTGATCAAGAAAACACACAACACAAATTTGTTGGTTTCTTTCCACGAAAGACTCCTTCAAATCACTCACAAACAACTCCTAAATTCGTCCTTCAACCACGTTGATTGACGAACATCGAAGCCCGAATCAAAGGACCAAGGCGAAGCTCCGTCCGCATCAAGATCCAAATCAAGGATCGAGGCGAAGCTCTGTCCGTATCAAGTTTCAACTCTAAACTTGAGTCAAAACTCTGTCCGCATCCCTCCTCAAAAAGGTAATCATCCTTTAAACTTTCGTTTCTCTTCTCAACCTCTCTATTGATTTTAGAGTAGTGTAATCCCATCAAAAGGATTAGCCTAGAGTCCCTTCAGTCAATGAAGGCGATCTCGAAGCATACAATCCGACATTCCTAATCAAGAAATTGATTAGGGTTTACTTGTTTTATTAATTAAATATATTTTAAAGATTGAAAACCTCTCTTTTCTTTAGCAAGACCGATCTCCGGATTGGGTGAAATGGATGCCTTCTAAACCTACCCATTTCATAACCTAAGCCCCGAACCCAAATCTCTTTCAAAATGGTTTTCCTATGTTTCCAAACGAATAATATAGGTGGCGACTCAAAAAGATGAAAAGATGAAATTTTCTCACAACGCTACAGTGGCGACTCCGCTGGGGACTGAAAATTAAGAGGCTTAAACTTGCGTCAAAATTAAAAGAGAGGTTTTCAAAAAAAAAATTTAAATTCGAATTTTCTGCTCTCAGATGAAGCATATCTCGCGGCGAGATATCATATCTCGCGCGAGATATTGCTTCGGCAATCTGGTTATTTTCTGGTTTCTCCCGTTCATCTCATAATCCAAGACGAGAGTCGAACATGCAAGGGGGATCCCAGAATTCATTATCTGCAGAGTTCCCACATCTTAAGGCCTCCCTTAAGGTGTAGAACTCGAATCTTTATTTCATTTAAATAATTTATTATTATTTATGAACTGCGTGCGATTGGGCTTTATTTAATTAAAGTCCGGTCCATTGGGGATTCGGGAGTTGTAAATTGAATTATTTATCTCTCTTTATCTCTCTTTATGTGGAACTACGACGGCCTGAGTCTTCCTAATTTGGGAGAAACGTAGGCAACCACTTGGTGCGGCCACTATCTGTTTTTTCTTTTATTTTTCAAAAAAAATCTCTATTTTTACTCTATCACCTAGATTGGCTATCACACACGCGCACTCATATTATTACTGTCATTGCACTGCATACCCTCTATAAACCCGGGACCCACACTAAGGACGGATGACGGTAACCACCTAGTCGCCGGTCTCTCCGAAGTTGGATCATCCCACTCCGCGTATTCAATCCACCTAGATTGTCATATCGCGGGGAGCCTAGCCTTCCAGCCTTGCATCGCCACATTTTCATGTAGATTGTCTTTCTAGGAACACTCCGTGACCGATCGGTTTTGACTTGGTAATCTTTCTTGTCTTTGATCAAAATGAAGCTAATGTAAAATTGACTATCGAGAAAGGATTCGGAAAAGTCCCTTCGGAAAAAGAAAAAGTCCCTTCGGAATGACCCTTTCGGAAGTCCCTTTAAAGAAAAAAAAAATCCTTCCGGTCAATTTTACGTGGCTTTATTTTACAAAGAATGGTTAATTACCGAGTCCCTAGGTTTGGTTCGAATTGCGTATGTCTGCAAGCTTTACCTAGGATGCTAGATAGAAAACGGATCTTTGTCCGTCCGACCATGAATTTAGGAAAAATCCATCTTTCCGAATGGTTGTCTCGTGCGAGATAACCAAGTCTCGCGCGAGACTTTATTTGCAGAATCTGTGTTTGTGATTGATAATCGATGTGCGCTCCCTCGTTGAGTCAAAACTCCGTCTCTAATAAAAATAAAACTTCAAAAAAAAATCGCTCGTGAGGTAATTTTAACCATCATCCTTTTCTCCATCTAGGATCGTTTGGGGCTAATATTCGAAAAGGCGCCTCGTCGAGATATCTCTAGTTCATCTCTAAGGTCGTCAAGCTCCCTTACCTCTCCAATGGTATCAACTCAATTTCCTTACGACACGATGAATTCCGAAGCACTCAAGAAGGAAATTGAGGATCAAAGGATTCGATATGAAGAAATGCTACAAGCCCAAGCGATGAAATGGAGGCCCGATTAGAACTTGAAAGAAGAATCCAACCCGGGGAAATGAAAGCCATGGTTGACGAACTCCAAGCCATGAAACTAAAATTGGCTGAATTAAGCTCAAAGAAGAAAGAGAATGAGTCCTCTTCCGATGACGAAGTATCATACACTAAGAAAGCTAAAAGGCACCGCAAGCACAAGAAAAAGGTGTATGAGTCTAGCTCATCATCTTCCTCCTCCGACAATGAGAGTTATGCTTCCAAGAAAGAAAGAAAGAGGGAAAGCAAGGACAAACCCCTCACCATGGCAATGCTAGAAAAGAAACTTGCATCCCTCGATGTGAGCAAGGGAGCCTCGCTCTCTATCGACTATGACACCCTTCGTCAATCCATGTCAAAGCTTCCTAGAAAGTACAAGACGCCCGACATTGCAAAATTCAATGGTTCTACTTGCCCTAAAGCTCATTTGGAAACCTACTCTTGGGCCATGCTACCTATGGGTGTCGATGACAACTTGCTAGTTCAATGCTTCCCTCAAACCCTTGACGGTGCCGCTAGAGATTGGTACATGACTCTTCCACTCTCCACAAGGCTTGATTGGCCACTCGCCAGTCGTGCCTTCCAAGAACAATTTGAGGACAACACTACCTACCGCACTACTAGGAGAGACCTTGAGCAAACCAAGCAACTTCCGAATGAATCATTCGCAGACTTCGTCAAGAGATGGAGGATCAAACTGACTGAAATCGTTGATAGGCCAAGCCTAGACGAACAAATTCATATCCTACTTCAATGCCTCCGCGAAGAATACCAAGAGAAGCTTGCCGGCAATTACTTTCCTAGTTTCCTCGAACTCCATAAATCGGGCCTTAGAGTTGATGAATTTATCCTTCTTAGAAAGAATTCAGAAAAGGAGAATTGTCCAACAAAGGGGAGCACCGGTCGTACCTATCATGATTTTGGTGGGGCTACTCTTAAGGAAATGTTCGATGATCTAGTAGGCCAAGGAAAACTGAAGCCGATGGAAGACTATCATCCTAAGAAAATGAGGGAAGATTGGGACCACGACAAATTTTGCGAGTACCATCAGTTTAGTGGTCATGACACCAACAATTGCTATAATTTGAGGGATGCCATCCAAGACTTGTATGAAGCCGGCAAGATCAACTGAAGCATCACCACCTTGGGGCTCCGATTTTCCTCTCCCTTTTTCCTTTGAAAAAAAAAAAAAAAAAAAAAGAAAAAAAAAACATAGATTAGGTAAATTTCCTAGTATGTTCTCGAAGAGTCGTTCTGTCTTTCTAGTACATCTCTATCCTCTCTAGTTTGTGTCAAGTGAACTATCGAGTCTGTTTCAAATTTTCTTATCAATAAAAGTTATCTCTTTATCCTAAACACTTTCCCAAGAGTTGTTCTTCTTTATGAGTATCATTTGATCTATGTTGAATAGTGGACCCTCATTCCTTAAATCATCAGGAAAAATAGAAACTTTCAAACAAGTTTGAAATGAAAAGTATCCTTAGAAGGCTTAAGGCTAAACATTACTCATGTTGAAAGTCGAAGATCAACAAACGAAGGAAGCCAAAGGCGCTGCTATCAACATTCATCCCAAGAAAAGTGGGGCTACTCAATTCAAGGCTTTGAGAGTACAAAAATAAAAAGCTCGCTAGGTCGAAACTCCTCAAATCGTCCTAGGCAAAAATAGAGCATCAAAAAAAAAAAAAAAACAAAAAAAAAAGAGAGAAAAACTCTCAAGCCTTCATCGCCCCACAACAAGGATGAAATTTCAACAAAGGCAAGAAGGACTCTCCCGCAAAGAAGAAGAGTCAAGTGATATCAATGAAGAAAAGAGGATCCCTCAACATCCTCTTACAAGGAAGCCCGAATGGCAACGCAAATGAAGAAGACTTTCAACATCAATCCATAAAGAGAAATGTTTAGCCTTAATTCATACTAATGATTGGCTTTCTTTTCAAATTCGTTAAGAAATTTCTAGATGATACAAGGTCCATTAAAAGTAGAGCAACTTTTCTAGACCTTTGAGCCATATAGCGTTCTTTGTTGAGTCTAGGGGCTTCCTCTTAGCCATTCTCATACACACTCTTGAAATCCAAGCATCAAAACCGGGGCTTCCTAACCTTTCCTCCCCAAATAATCCCTACTCAAACTCTCGAGAGTAATCAAATCTCGCATTAGGGGCTTTCCTCTTCGTTTCTCACTCTCATCATTAGAGAATCCACTCCCCAAAAGAGTCAATGCTTGGATCATCTTCCAAAAATAGAGTCCGTCTCTCCTCAACTAAACTTGAGATCTCATCTTTTCCTTAATGAGATTCTTCCAACCGAGTCACCTTCGAGTACACATACTTTTCAAAAAAAAAAAAAAAAAAAAAAGAGAGAGAATAGCTCGCTAGGTTGAAAACTCGTAAAGAGCGGCCTAGGCAAAAGTTAGAGCACAAAAACAAAAGACGCAAAAGAGATGCCCGCTAGATTGAAAACCCGAAAGGGCAGTCTAGGCAAAAACCAGGGTGCGTCACAAAAAAAAAAATCAAAGGGAAAAAGGAGGGGATCCTTCTTCAATTCACCGCAGCCTCACAAGCCTGTTCACAAAGTCATCTACAACATACAAGAAGTCTTGGGGCTTAATGTCAAGAGAAGCCTTGGAAAATACGTGCTTTGGGCAGCATCAGTTCTACATAGCAAAAGCCATTGGAGTGGTTTGGACATTGTTCAGTCAATGATCATCACATGAGCAACTTGGGGCTTGAAGATGGAAAAGTCCTACGACAACGAAAAATCCTTAAAGTATCCTTAGTGTTGAACTTAGGTTATCTCAACGGAATCCTATTAGACGATTGTCTCATTCGATCTTTAAATGGACCTCACGAGTTGGTCTTCAAAACCAAAATCTAAACCACGAACAATTTTCAATTCTCACATAATAAAACTCAGTCTCCCCGCTGATTCTTGAAGTCGAGTGCACATTGATCGTCTTGAACAAACAAATGCTTAAGTGAATGTATGTTGTTATGCAAATGATTTCACTAACCCTCTTGTAGGAATTAAAATGCGTAAAGCACGTCAAGTGCCTACTTTCAAGAATTAGATCAAACATGTTGAGTGTTTGGATTTCGCCTACCTTTCCATCTATCAATGCATCCAAATGATCGCGTCAAGCAAACCATTGCGTCAAGCATCCATAGCGTCAAGCAACCATCGCGTCAAGCATCCATCACGTCAAGTGCCATGCGTCAAGCATATTCCAACAAAAAGCCCGATTCAACGCCCAGACAGGTGGATCGTCAACAATTAGGTGTGTCAAACATCTAAGATGCGTCAAGCATCTAGGGTCAGTATGTCGAATACTTACCTTATCAAAAGCCCGATTCAACGCCCAGACAGGTGGATCGTCATCAATTAGATGTGTCAAGCATCTAGGGTCAGTATGTCAAATACTTACCTTATCAAAAGCCCGATTCAATGCCCAGACAGGTGGATCGTCAACAATTAGGTGTGTCAAGCATCTACAAGTAGTATGTCGAGTACTACTCAACAAAAAGCTCGGTCTTGAATCGCCGGGATCGTCACCTCAACAAAAGCTCGGTCTTGAATCGCCAGGATCATCACCTCAACAAAAGCTCGGTCCCGAATATCCAGGATCGTCACCTCAACAAAAAGCTCGGTCCCGAATCGCCAGGATCGTCACCTCAACAAAAGCTCGGTCCCGAATCGCCAGGATCGTCACCTCAACAAAAGCTCGGTCCCGAATCGCCAGGATCGTCACCTCACTTCCACAAAAAGACAGGTATCTTCAGAATTGGGTCATGATTTGATTCCTCAGTATGGATTTGCCTTTTCAAAAATAAAATCTCCTCGATTTTCAAAAAAATGATTTTCAAAATACCTAAAGCAACCTTTTCGTGTTTTGGAGTCGAACTACGTTTTGGTCTGATTCTCCGATAGAGATACGTAGGCAGCCGTGCGGCACGACCATCCCAAAGTTCAGAATGATGTCTTTTCTATCGACGACACTTCTTCTTTCATAAGACCTGTCGCCGAGGGGCTCTGTAGACACCCCATTCTGAACTCATAATTACATGATTACACTACTCTTCATCTCTCTTTTATGTTTTGATGAAAGCATATCAGTTTCGTCATGTTTCGTTAAGTTTCTAACTAACCTCGTTAGTTTTGGACCTAACTGACTAACGGAATAACTGAAGAGGACAAAATGGTCATCAGACTAGTTATCTCGCACGAGATATCATATCTCGCGCGAGATATCCCCTCGACAGGATGTGCAGAAATCACTCTCCTTCTCCGTTTCAAACTCTCTTTTTGGATAAAACCTTATCAATTCGGGTATCCAATCAGAACTGAGTTCTGGAACCTTCCTAGGGTAATTTCCCTCTCCACTTTCACCTCTCCAACCTCCTATAAATACTGGATGACTTTCAGTGTTTCAGGAGGTCGACAATTCTGATCCTTGATCAAGAAAACACACAACACAAATTTGTTGGTTTCTTTCCACGAAAGACTCCTTCAAACCACTTACAAACAACTCCTAAATTCGTCCTTCAACCACGTTGATTGACGAACATCGAAGCCCGAATCAAAGGACCAAGGCGAAGCTCCGTCCGCATCAAGATCCAAATCAAGGATCGAGGTGAAGCTCTGTCCGTATCAAGTTTCAACTCTAAACTTGAGTCAAAACTCTGTCCGCATCCCTCCTCAAAAAGGTAATCATCCTTTAAACTTTCGTTTCTCTTCTCAACCTCTCTATTGATTTTAGAGTAGTGTAATCCCATCAAAAGGATTAGCCTAGAGTCCCTTCAGTCAATGAAGGCGATCTCGAAGCATACAATCCGACATTCCTAATCAAGAAATTGATTAGGGTTTACTTGTTTTATTAATTAAATATATTTTAAAGATTGAAAACCTCTCTTTTCTTTAGCAAGACCGATCTCCGGATTGGGTGAAATGGATGCCTTCTAAACCTACCCATTTCATAACCTAAGCCCCGAACCCAAATCTCTTTCAAAATGGTTTTCCTATGTTTCCAAACGAATAATATAGGTGGCGACTCAAAAAGATGAAAAGATAAAATTTTCTCACAACGCTAACATAGAAGGTGTTTACCTTAAACATGAGTTATCTTCGACTTGTGAAATAGAGTAGCTTAGATTGCGTCTGACATCTTGAACATATGAATGTGAAGAATCATGCAAAACAGACATATATTAGGGTTGGGTGTTAGCTTGGCTAACAAGCTAACACCCCTTCGATACTTAAGTTAGTAACGTTCTAAGAGAGATATAAAAATGAAAGGACATAAAAATAAAATTATTCAGAAATGCGTACTTGGATTTGACTAGATTTTAACATGTTTTAATTTAAACGAAGTAATGTTAGTTTTTTTTGTCCGTCCCAAAACTATAGTCTTGATGCAATTTTACGATTTTTTTCTCAAATAATACATTTTTAAAATTTTATTTACCAAAGTGACTTGCTGTTCAAACTTTTTCCCAAAATATTTTACTTTTTGAAACTCGCTACACAAAATAACGTTCTAATTTTTGAAACTCACTACACCGTGTAGCGAGTTTATAATTTTTCCGGTTAAAATCGCTACACGGTGTAGCGATTTTAAACTTGCTAAATTTTATTTTAATATTTATGCTATTTTTTTTAAAAAAAAAAAAAACTAAATTTGAAATCGCTACATAATGTAGAGATTTCAAATTAACAATCAACCATAACAAAGTCCACATCATGTAGCGATTTCAAATTAACAATCAACCATAAGAAAGTCCACCAAACCATTTCAAATTAACAGTATAACAAAGTCCACAAATCAAAGTACAAAGTAAAATAAGTAAAGTAAAGTTTGTACTTCGTCTCACTTTAAATTATAAAATAATAATATAAAAATTATATATTAATAAAGAAAACTAAATAGAAATATTATTTTTTTCCATCTCAAATAAATATTATAAAAAATGTACTTCTATAAAAAAAAAATCATTTCAAAAATAAATATTACTTTCAACTCAAAATGAATAACCAAAAAATAATACTAGATTTTTTGTCCAAATAAATGAGCATTACTTTCTTCGTCTCAATGAATATTTAAAAAAACAATACTCTTCATTTGCCTCAAAAATTAATGTCGTATTTTGAGACGAAGTCACTAACATTACAAACATTAACTTTAGAGGCGAATGAAGTTGTATTAATTTTTAAAATATTCATTGGGATGAAGAAAGTAATACTCATTTTTTTGGGATAAAAAATATAGTATTATTTTTTGGTTATTCATTTTGAGTCGAAAGTAATTTTATTTTTGAAATGAAGAATATAATTTTTTATAAAAGTACATTTTTTAAAATATTTATTTGAGATGGAAAAAATAATATTTATATTTAGTTTTCTTTATTAATACATAATTTTTGTATTATTATTTTGTTAAAGTGAGACTAAGTACAAACTTTACTTTAGTTTACTTTGGTCTTTGGTTTGGTGGCCTTTGGGAAAGTTGACTGTTAATTTTGAAATCGCTACATTATGTAGCGATTTCAAATTTAGTTTTTTTTTTTTTAAATAGCGTAAATATTAAAATAAAATTTAGCAAATTTAATATTGGAAAAATTATAAATTCGTTATATGGTGTAGTGAGTTTCAAAAAGTGAAATATTTTGAAAAAAAAAATTAAACAGTAAGTCACTTTGATAAATAAAATTTTAAAACTGAATTAATTGAGAAAAAAAAAAATCCAATTTTACCCTGTATAATCAATAAAATCATTAAGAAGTTTGATTAACCAACATGATGAGAGAAACTAATTGAATGGTCGGTGGTCCCCTCAAAGTGATGATCGTTTTTTGAGACTTTGATCCATTAGTTTTCAATAAAAGAAATAAGAAAACGAGTCAAGGTAGCCCATATGAACAATTATATTTTTCCTCCGTCTCAAAATAAATAAAAAAAGACAATGCATTTTTAATTTTTACCATGACTTAAATTAACGTATTTCTTTTTTACAAATATTGACAAGTCAATTATAACACGTATGAACGAACGTATTTCTTTTACAAATAAAAGAATAGTGCAAGAAGAAAGATCCATTAGGGGAATATAATGGGTAGTGCCTAACTAGGGTTGAATTAAACAATTCAGGAGCTAACCAGTAGGGGATATATATAGTTGGTATTGGATTTGGCACGAGAAACCTTTAAATATACTCTTCTTTGCTCATCTTCTTTACCATTAAACATATATGGCCTCATGCTTCTACACATGAAGAATTTCTCCGCCGCCGGAGTCATTAGCAAATTTTTCTTTTTGGGCGTCCCATTACAAACCACAAACTTCCTAAAATGGAAAGGAATCTTTACTATTCCCTCCACTCATTCTCTCTCCTACATTATTTTAATACTCACAACACCATTATAATTCACTATTCCCTCCACTCATTCTCTTTACTATTTTATTTTTACACTCACAACATTTATATCATTATTTTTTTCCTTATTCTACCCGTCTACAGTAATTTTTCTCTTTGTAATGGGACGGAAGGAGTATATGGTATTGGATTTGGCACGAGAAACCTTTAAATATACTCTTCTTTGCTCATCTTCTTTACCATTAAACATATATGGCCTCATGCTTCTACACATGAAGAATTTCTCCGCCGCCGGAGTCATTAGCAAATTTTTCTTTTTGGGCGTCCCATTACAAACCACAAACTTCCTAAAATGGAAAGGAATCTTTACTATTCCCTCCACTCATTCTCTCTCCTACATTATTTTAATACTCACAACACCATTATAATTCACTATTCCCTCCACTCATTCTCTTTACTATTTTATTTTTACACTCACAACATTTATATCATTATTTTTTTCCTTATTCTACCCGTCTACAGTAATTTTTCTCTTTGTAATGGGACGGAAGGAGTATATGGTATTGGATTTGGCACGAGAAACCTTTAAATATACTCTTCTTTGCTCATCTTCTTTACCATTAAACATATATGGCCTCATGCTTCTACACATGAAGAATTTCTCCGCCGCCGGAGTCATTAGCAAATTAATTAGTCATTCTTAGATTTATTAGATTCTTATTTTCCTTTTTGGTCTGTCGGGTTTCAAGAAAATATGAACAACTACAATCTTAATGCTTCTATCATTAAAAGGAACTTCCCTTTATGCGGCCTCGCTAGCATTATTTTTTTTTTCTATGATGTTTATTTTGATTCTCTTAAAATGGATTATGCGACCCTTGATTGGTATGATTCATCTTTTATTATGTTTGTTTTATCAAAAGAAATGGAAGAATGTGATGAAGTAAAAAAGGAATTCAATCCTCTATCTTTTATGACCATTTTCTTTAGTTTTGTTGGCACTACTAGAAAGAACATTCCCTTTGCAAATTCAGACATCCCATCTAGTGGTGCCCATATATATATGCTTTCTTCAAAGCAACTCAAAATTCTCTTTGAAGCTTTCCTCACCCAATATGGGGACTAGATTACTACACCTTTACCATATATATGTTGCATAAATATACAAAAAGATATGATTCATCGATATCAAAACTTTACACCTCTGCAAAACATATAACGAGTGGGCATCACCGTGATTTTGACCTAATATAGTACATACTACATACCCAAAACCAAAAGAAACAACTACGACAACGATAGGCAATGCATTACCATGTTGGTACGGATACGAATATGTATATATGCTTTATGATGATGAGGGTATCGAAGAATTTGATGATGAGGGTATCGAAGAATTTTGCAAATGTCCCGGGAAGTATTGGTGAAGAGAAGAAGGAATAAATGGATGAGTGTGGGTGAGAATCAGGAATTCATATGCATGATTGGATGTAGATTTGGATGAATATAAAGGTGGGAAATTGAATAAAAAAGGGAATTAATATGGATATTCAAATCCCAAATGCATAAAGGATGAAAGCTTTATAGGGGCAAAGCTTGTCCCAAATACTCCCTCCGTCCCGGAACAATCTTCACACTTTCCCTTTTGGGCGTCCCAAAACTTACTTCACACATTTAAAACTTACCTAAAATGGAAAGGAATCTTTACTATTCCCTCCACTCATTCTCTCTCCTACATTATTTTAATACTCACAACACCATTATAATTTACTATTCTCTCCACTCATTCTCTCTCCTATTTTATTTTCACACTCACAACACTTTCAATATAATAATCCCTCCTTAAAACCAGTGTAAACAGTGTTTGTGAAGTAAGTTTCGGGACGGAGGGAGTATACTCCCTCCGTCCCATAAGTCTTAAGAAAACTTTCCATTTTGGTCGTCCCATAAGTCTTAAGAATTCCCAAAATGGAAACCTTAAATCACTATTCTCTCCACTCATTCTCTCTCCTACATTATTTTAATACTCACAACACATTATAATTTACTATTTCCTCCACTCATTCTCTCTCCTATTTAATTTTTCACACTCACAACACTTCTTCCACTCATTCTCTCTCCTAATACTATAATAATATTTCTTAATTCTCGTGACAAATAGAATCTTCTTAAGCTCTATGGGACGGAGGGAGTATTCTTTTGATTTGGATCCTCCAAAAACAAGTATATTTATTATATATTAGGTTCCTATTCCTCAAAATCATTTAAAGTTTCTGCAATTTATTCATCAAATCAAATCAAGAAAGAGAAAATAATTCAAGATTTGGACTTAGTTTAAACATAATTTTGCTTCTCATTCAAAAGGCTGTAAGCTATAAAGCAGAAAGAATAAAGATTAAAGGGAAAGTGGGAAATGAGTGAGTAATAACATCATGGTACCTAGATTAGTGTATGCTTAATTCAAATTAGACCTTATTTGCCATAATGTTCTCCTAGCTCCTATGTTTTAGTGTAGTGTAATCAACAAACTAGGTAAAACTCTCTTGTGATCTCTATTTTTGTACTATGTTTAGTGTAGTGTAATCAAATCAAATCAAATTAAGAGAAAATAATTCAAGATTTGTACTATTTTTGTAAACCACATTATTATGTACGGCTACTACGGGTAATTCAGATCTCATCATTGTTCATAACTGTTGAATCATTACGGGTAATTCAGATCTCATCATTGTTCATAACTGTTGAATCTCATCATTGTTCATAACTGTTGAATCATTACGGGTAATTCAGATCTCATCATTGTTCATAACCGTTGAATCATCAACAATACATAATATGATATATAAAAGTAATTGAGGTGATTTTCTTGGTTCTACCATCAATTCTGTTAATATACTCCCTCCCTTCGTTTCACACCAATTGATATTTATTTCCTTTTTGATTCGTTCCACATCAATTGATACTGTCCAAAATGAAAGAAAATCTTCACATTCCTCCCACTCATTCTCTCTCCTATTTTACGTTTACACTCACAACATTCTCTCTCCACTTTTTCTCTCTTACTTTTTCTTAATCTGTGTGCCCATTTTTTTTTTATCAATTCGTGTGAAACAAAGGGAGTAAATGATAAAAAGTGCAAGGTTCCATATTGAAATTTAGAAAAGTAAAGGCATAGATGCTATGGAAAAGAAGTTTAATAATAGAAATTATATTGAACCAAAAGAGAGCCCCCATAATAAGTAGCATATCACCATCACATTACATTTTGAAAGGGATAGATAGAGAGTTACACATAGTGTTACGGAGCATATAATATATCCCAAACTGTGTGGAAAACACACACTGACCCACCAACACAAACCAAAACTTAGTAATTCTTCCTACTCATAAACCCTAATATAACCCAACAAAGTTTTAAAAAAACAAAATAAAAACATAATATTTTACTACAACTAATTTGTCATCAAACTTTCAGATCTCCCACCACCATAACCAAAAACATCTGAATGCTTAAAAAAACCCATCATCATTTTCATCAAACCCTAGCCACAGCTTTGCAAACCAATGAGTGTTTCATCTCCATGGATAACTTCAACACCTCTGACAAATCAACCCCACCACTATCAACCCAATTGAACCTCTGAAGCAACTGAGCTAACCATAGGTGCACAGTGGCTAGACCCAGGGCCTTGCCAGGACAGACCCTCCTCCCAGCACCAAATGGAGCCAGCCTTAGGTCACCACCCATTATGGCTACTTCCTCCTCCAAGAACCTCTCCGGCATAAACTTCTCTGGCGAGGCCCAGATTTTCTCGTCGTGGGTTATGGCCCACATGTTCACCATAGCTGTAGTGCCAGCTGGAATGAAGTGCTGGCCTACTTGGGTGTCATGGATGGCGAGACGGGCCCATGAGAGGAGCGGACCAGGAGGGTGAACACGTAGGGTTTCCTTCACTATGGCTTGGAGGTAAGGGAGGTTTGGGATGTCGGAATCTGAAACGGTGCGGGTTGAGCCGACAACAGAGTCGATTTCAGCTTGGGCCTTAGCTTGAATATCAGGGTGAAGAACCATTCTAGCAAGAATCCATTCTAGTAGGATAGCCACAGTATCAGTTCCCCTAAATATCATTTCCTGGAATAATAATTTCAAAGTAAGTTGAAAACAATTTTCCCAGAAAAAACAAACGAGAAAGAATAATCATCAGATTCTATAAAAACTTTTAATACCAACAAAAGGAAAAATGGAACAAAAGATATGTTTCTATATACAAGGAATAATTCAAGTACCAGTACCAGGTAAATAGTAGTGGAAATGGAATATTAATTGGTCCAAACCCTAGGTCAAGGACAAGAACAAATCAACTATTCCCGACGGAGGGAGTGGAAAGAAATGCTTTGGAGGAGATTAATCAATATTAACTGAAACGATTAAAGGTATTGGGGTGCAATGAAAGACTAATCAGTGAAGGAAAGGATAGATAGAGATGGAAAAATCAATACCCAGAGGACAGCAATCATGTCGGAGTCGCAAAGCTTATTCTCCACCGGAAGATCAAGTAAGACGTCCACAAAGTCGCCGGAGCTTCCATCATCAATAGCCATTGCACCACCATTCTCAGCCCTTTTAGCCCTATGCTCGTCTATGATTTGTGTGACAAGAACGTTAACCCTAGAAACCAAGACTTTGCATCTCCTCCTCACTCCCTGCAAATCAAGCCAACCCAAAACTGGAAAATGGTCACTCCAGTTGAATATTCCCAGTAACTCATACCCTTCACTCACTAGATATTCCAGTTCATCACTACCGTCGGCGCCCCCGCCATTGAAGAGAAACTCGTAGCTCTTTCCAAAAACGCTCATCATTACGTTGTTCAAGGACCCGAAATGAAGGATCCTCTTAACCTCAACCTCGCCGTTTTTCTCCATTAGTCCTTCTATTTGGGTAACCATGTTAACCCCCACCTGTTGACGAAACCCTCCAAACGCAGCAATACGCTTGGGACTGAACAAATGGGTCGCCGATATTCTTCTCAGATTCCTCCAGTACTCACCATACGGCGCAAAACCCATCGCTCTGTGGAACAAGAGCTCGTAAGCTGACTCCTTCACCGGCCGATCGGCAAAAGCGGAGCTGCTGAGAATCTCCTTGGCGGTGTCAGGGTGGCTCGAGATAATGAAACGAGTGAAGCCGACAGAAAACGCCATGAGATGTACGGCGTTCATCGTCTGAGAAAGCTTGGCTAGCACTCTATGAGTCAAAGAACCGGTAAAAGTGAAGAGAAGACCGAGAAGAGGGAGACCGGAAGGTCCAGGAATGGCGGTTTTGGCTCGAGGCTTTGATAGAGCCCAAGCGAGACCACCAGGTGCAAGCCAGAAAGCAAACACCGCACCGAAAAGAACAATACAGACGCATAACTCAAAGGGTAGGACACCATTTTGGGGAGGGAACAGAGACGGAGAAGAGTATTGAGATGACATTGTTGATCTGTGTGAGAGGGGGGAGAGAGAGAGGAGAGAGAGAGAGAGAGAGGTTGCAGTGGTGAGTGTGGAAGACCAAGAGTGGGAGAGGAGGCGATTAAATAGGGGTTTAGTGCGCTGTTCAATTGACTAAGAGTATTATTTAACCATGGTTAAATTAGCTGAGGACCGAATACAAATTGATATCTTCCCCTATTCTTTTTTTTTTTTTTTTTTTTTTTTTTTTTTTTTTTTGATTGCCCATCTCGAGCCAAGCTCCCTATTTTTTTTTTGTAAGTCAAATTACTAACAAATCCCTCAATTCTCTGAAATTTCCTTAAAATCCCCTCAGAGGCGCCAAATATTAACTAGGGAGGGATAATCATCCGCTCTAACCACCGGGGGGAGTCGAACCCAGGACCTCCGTATTGGTGTCCCAGTGCTCTGGCCATCTGGTCAAGTCCTGAAATCAGGAGAAAATTGGAAAGTAAGGACGATTATGAGAAATTACGGACGGTTGAAGGAAAGAGTGAGAATTTAGGTCGTCGAATCACTTTTCTAACTTTCAATCTGAATCACCACTTATGTGATAGATAAGAGGCGATTAATTGACCTTGTATTGTATAAATTAGGGAGAAAATTGGAATTTACAGTAGTAGTATTATTATAAGGCAGCTAAAAACCTTAAAATAATGAAACATATTAAAAAGTAAAAGAATTTTTTTTTTTTGAAATGAAATGATAGTTTTTACTAGTATTACAAATGAATGAGTTAGTAATTAATTTTAAATGGTGTTAATTAATTTGTTAATTAATTTTAAATATTTAGATAAAAGAAAAATAAGACACAATAGGATATTATATTTTTATGGAATGAAAGAGAGGGTTGTGAAAATATAAAAGTAAAAATTGACCTAAAATAGGATGAATTGAAACGGAGTTTGCCAACTAAAGAAAAATATTTACAGTTGTGGAGATATGGACGGATTTGCCCCCATTTAGCGAAAGAGACTTTTAAAGAATCAACTTTGGTATTTGGGTAGTCCCCATCTCGGTCGCCTAAATTATTTTCGAATTACAATTCTGCCATTAGATTAGATTTAATTGAGGTGGCCAAAAATCGAACCCGACCAGTTAATCAGCCAGTTTTCAATCAGGTCAAAATCGTTCAAAATTGATCAACGCGATTGAATCGGAATCGTTTAATCGAAATCGGATTTTTGGAGGTTCGATTACGGTTGGGAGGTTAGGGAAACCGGTCAACCGCTGGTTAAAACCGACGATTTAACCGAAAGATCCGACAATATTAGTTTGAATTTGACCGATTCTTGCCTTGACCTTGACCGATCCTTGTCTTTAAAAGTCGTCGGTTCGATAACCGTGAACCGCCGGTTATCAATCCTTGCCTTGCCTTGACCGTGACCAATCATTGCCTTGCCTTGACCGAGCCTAACTCTTAAAAAGTTAAATTTTTTATTCAAAAACTGTTAGAAAATTAATTTTTTTCGTAACTGTTTTTAATTTTGTTAAAAAATTCTTTTAAAAACCTAATTTGAATAAGAAAATAAAAATAAAAATGGTTAACTAAAACCGTAAAACTGTAACCGGCTAAGACGATTAACCGGTTCGATTTCGATTGAGAAATTTGAAGGTTGAAATCGCCGGTTCGATAACCGTGAACCGCCGGCTAACCGAACCGGCCACGTCTAGATGTCAAGCTTGTACTTGGGGAGTTGGGGAGTCCCGTATTGTAAGTATTAAAAGTCACGTAGGAGAGAGAAAGTGAGGTAGAAATAGTAATTGTATAGATGATGTAAATATAACAATTGGTTCACACGAATAAACAAGTATTAAAAAAATACTCCCTCCGTTCTATAGAGCTTAAGAAGATTTTATTTGGCACGGAAATTAAGGAATATTATTATAGTATTAGGAGAGAGAATGAGTGGAAGAAGTGTTGTGAGTGTGAAAAATTAAATAGGAGAGAGAATGAGTGGAGGGAATAGTAAATTATAATGTGTTGTGAGTATTAAAATAATGTAGGAGAGAGAATGAGTGGAGAGAATAGTGATTTAAGGTTTCCATTTTGGGAATTCTTAAGATTTATGGGACGCCCAAAATGAAAAGTTTTCTTAAGACTTATGAGACGGAGAGAGTATTTGTTTGTTATTTTATCTTGTGTAATGATATACTATTAAAATGGGAATTTTGTGCCTTTTATAATAAGATAAAGTGAGTATTTATTTAAAAGAATATATAGCACTATCATATTATGTTGACTCCTTTGAAAGGATTAAGAAATTAACCATTTCAAATCCAGACAAAATAGATTACCCCAATTTGTTGGGGACAATAAAAGACGACAGCGGGAGGGATCAAATGCGGATCTCATACAAGGTAAGTCTTCCCAATTTTCCCCAAATAACGCCTTTCAAATAAAAAGGAATGTTTTATCAAAAGAGATGGAATAATATATCCACATCTTAGCATGCTTTTAACCCCAATTTGTTAAGGAAGTCAAGAAAGACTATAATTTTAACTTTATATTTATTTATTTTAAAAGCTTTTATTTTTTGTCATTATTTGATGAGCCCGGATCAGTTAGATCGGGCCCAAGCTCGGTCTGATCCAAAGGCCTAGTATAATGTGGCATGCTCTTGACCGCCAGAGTTCAGACCGCGAATAGATAGGCCCTCAGGGTAAAGATCGCGTTCCTCTCATATCGTCACAGTCAAGATCGAAGGGATCCAGACCGTCAGCCAGGTAATCGCGGGAGTTGTGAGCGTCTCATCCGTGCCCGCGTCAAGTATTCTTGACCGCGCCCAAGATGTTGACTGCGGTCTCATACCAGACTTTCGGTTATCTTCCCTGACTCCCGGTTGTTATCAAAGCTTACTGAGCAAGTTTACTTACTGACTCTGACATGCAAGTAGCCGGCTCACTCCCATCGCATTGAATGCGGCTCAATCAGGCGCCTACTATCGCCATTAATGCGCCGCGTCAACTCTCCCAAATGCACGGCTCACGTCCCTATCAGCGGCATCCCCTCTGACAGTGAATCTTCCTTCTCTGACAGAGCCAATCAAACGCGGACACATCTATCTGGTCAAAGACTAAGATACCCTTTAGGACTGATCTCATGGCTTACCTCAACAAGCACCTCTCCATCACCTATAAATAGAAGATATTTGTCCCTTTGGACAAGGTAAGTGCCAAATTGACATTGTAAGTTGATGATGCCAAAATCGTCAAATCAGCCCAAATCCAAGCGTTGAATGCTCCGGCGATTGCAAGGCCTGAAAATAAGAGAAAACACGTAAACTAAGCCGGGGCGGATCCGGCTAAAGGCCCTCCGGCGTGAGAGTAAGTTCACGGTTGATATCAGAGAAATCAAATTGACAGAGTTTCTCCAATGTAAAAAGTAACGTACCCAATAATGAGCCATGGGGCTTGTATTTATAGGAATGGATTGATAGAATCCATGTTGGAATGAACTTGTAAAGAGATAAGATGTAATCCTAAGAGAATTACATCTGTTAAGGAGTCATTGTTTGACTTGGATTGGTGTAGTTGATTACAATCTGGATTGAATCATGAACGTGTAATCCTTGTTGTATAAGGATTGTATGTTCTGCTAACCGGAACGCCGAGGAACACAAATGTTTTACCTCGGCCTTAATAAATAGACCGAGGTAAATGATTCTGCTTCCTCGTCATTTGGAGATTGGCCTAAGATTTTAGATATGCCGAGGTAAATGATTTAGTTTCCTCACATGGTGGAGAATGCCGAGGTAAGAACTTTAGTTTCCTCGTCTCTTGCTGCATACCGGCCCAAACATGTTGTTATAAGGCTGAGATAAACGCTCCTCGTCATATAAGGAAACCTTACTCGGCCCTCATACTTGACTATTTATACAATATTCATGGCCCATTTCAATTAGGCCCAGCCTGAGCAAATCCATATTCGTATCTCGGTTTATACTGTTCAGTGGCCCCCGACTTTCTAGCTCGGATTATTAGAACGAGTAGAAAGTCATCTCGTCCTCATCATATGGAATACGAACGGGTTTGACACGTGTCCTCGGCGTCGCTTCATATAACTGACGGTTGCCATTCTGGGGCCCCCCAGTCTTGTCACGGCTTGAAACCGTCAATTCGCATTTAATTCTTGGGGCGCCCGACCCGGAATGTTTACTTTACCCATGGGTTTAACCCGATTGGGGGGTATAAAAATCTAAATCCTTCTCATTTTACTCTTTACAAACCCCAAATACTCGAGAGCAACTACCAAGGTTCAGGCGACAGTAATTCCGGCGACCTTGATCTTGTTCGAACCCAGTTTCCGGCGAGCTAGCTTTCTGTTGTGATTCCATCAACCTCTTCAAACTCAGGTATGAAATTTCTCCCCTTTTGTGCATTTTGAATCTGATTTCCATCTTCTTAGGGTTTGTTGGGAAAAATCTTGAACACACCAAGAACTGGCAAACCTCCATTGTTAAAGAATGAAGCTTTTCTTCATCAATTCAAAAAACTTCAACTTTTGATTTTCATTGTATTTTATATGGACTTCTTGAATATTGAATGAACTTCCCCTTTTATTTTTGATTCCCCTTAGAAATGGCTCGTTCTTGGGACCATTCTCCCCGATTCCGTTATGGATATCATATTGGAAATTTGAGGGTCTATCGTAGAGAGAGAGGTCCATGGTTGATGCTCACTCTGGATGATGTAAGCAAGCAGTTAAGAGGTTATGGTCGAACTCGTCTATTCCTCCAATACCCTGACTCCACAAGAATAGATAGGATTGAGTCTGGTTCACCCAATATTATAGTTTTTGAGGATAGGGCTGAGATGATGGAGCACATCGATCTGTTCTACCCGGCCTCTGATCGCGAAATGCGTGAGCGCCTGAGAGGTACGGCTCCCTCCTCGGCCTTATTAAATGACGAGGAGGGGAATCTCCCTTCCCCGTCCTAAATCAGTCATGGATGAGGTCACTAATTTTGTCTCCTCGTCTTTATGCAGATATGACGGGAAGAGAAGGAGAACCCTCCTCGTCTACTCAGATAGTTGATGCTTTCATGGATGAAGCACAAACTGATGGCCGTTTGGCCCGAAGAAGAGGAGGTCGAGGACGAGGAGGCCAAGGATTAGGACAAAGGCAAGAGAGGACCCCAAGAGCCGGGGATCCCATGCTGGAAAAGCTATACTCCAAGTACGGGGTAGACAAAGCTGAGTACAGGCTAACTTATATGGGCCACATGGAGCTGAAGACAAAGAAGGAAGAGGACGACTTTTACTATAACCAAGACTTTGTCCACTTCTACTTCAAACAATTCCAACAAGGACTTCGTCTTCCACTGGATCCTTTCATCTGCGAATTTCTAGACGACGTGAGGGCGGTGCCGGCCATGCTAGGAGCCAATGGTACCCGGGTTCTTGTCAGCTTCATCATCCTTTGCCGTAGCTTAGGGTATGAGCCAACCATGGGAGCCTTTAGGCATTTCTACCATGTCCAATTTGTCAAGGAGAGCTGGCTCCTCGTCATTAAGAGTGCGTCTAAGAAACCAAAGTTGCTCCTCCCAATGTCTAGCAAAGTTGCTGGTTGGGATAACCACGTTATAAGGGTGGAGAGCCGCCAAGGATGGGAGTTCCAGTCTCCTTGTAAAGGTCCAACTTCTTCGTTCCCCGTCCAACAATATGAATGGACCAAGGACTTGATTAAACGCCTAGAAGAATTTGCCGAGGTGGGAGTCCTCGATTGGTCAGTGATTGAGTCCTCGGACCATTACTACATTCAGGCGGGTTTGATGCCGGGGAAGAAGGATGGGGTATCTCCCCTTGTCACCGTAAAGAGGGGGAGACGCTTCAATGACTGGACAATTCACCCCGGCTTAGTGTTCCATGAGGATTGCATTACGTGCAAAACTGAACGTCCCCGGGACCAATGTTTGAAAGCCGTCGACATAGTTGGACGTAAATGTTTCTTTTTTACTTGTACTTTTCAAATGCTTGTTACCTTTGCCCGTATTTAACTCTTTCCTCGTCCTTGCAGATCTAACAGCCGAGGAAGAAGAAGCTCTAGCCATGGAGAGACTTAGTCCCCAAGAGCTAGTGAAGAGGAAGAGGAGGCTGAGCAAGAAAGCTGCCTTGGTAGAAAGGAGGGAGGATGCTAATGCACGTAACCTCATCCTCAATGTTCAGGATGACCAACCCCTTCCCCTTAAATTACACGGGGAAGTGAATGCCGAGGAACCGGCGGCTGACAATCAAACCAATCCATCAACTGCAGAGGGGCATAGCCTCCATGTTGATGCCGAGGAAGAGGCGACCGAGGAAACTAGCCTCGTCCAAAGGAGATCAGGCTCCAAAAGAACGCCAACTGTTAGCGCCGAGGAGCCGGCGGCTAAACGGGCAAGCGTCAGTGCAGCCCCCAATGTTGATGCTCCCCCTCCCTTAACCGTTCAAACCATCAAGACTGTTGAGGAGGCCAACGAGCTGGCCAAGAGTATGTCCCTCGGCATTCCCCGTCTTAAGGGACTCCCCCTGTTGGCAAGGGAGGGGCCCTTAGTGAGATTGGGCCGAGCTCCTATTCAAAGGGCTATGAACGAGGATGCCTACGAGGCATTCTGTAAAGAGGCTCCCAACGAGGACACCTTGCTCTGCCATAAGGGACTCTTGATCGCCGAGGTAAATGTTAAATCCCTTTTCTTGGTTATTGTCCTTGATGTTGGTTTGCCTTTCTAATAACGATTTCTCTTTTAGTTGGCTTCTGTCACGGCGTACGAGAATGTACTAGCCAAGAAGAAGACAAGGCGCCTGAATGAGGCCAAGGCTGCCCAAGCGAAGAGCGAAAATGATAAGGCTTCCTTGGCTAAACTTTTAAAGGCCAAGGACGCTGAACTTGTGGCAGCTAAGGCCAAGGTGGAGGCCGAAGTGAAAAGGGCCGAGGAAGAAAAGGCCAAGGCTGAGGAACATCTCCGTCTTAAGGAAGAAGAGCTCGCTCAGGCAAAGGCTGATAAGGCCGAGCTTCAAACCAAGGCCGATGAAGCTGAGGCCAAATGCCGGGGATTAGAAGCTACCCTCCCAGCTAGGGAGGAAGAGGCCGTAGCTCGGTTCAAGGAGAGCTCGGCTTTCAAGGAACTGATGATGGCTAGCTCAGCCTTCAGAGAGGCCGTGGACGAGCAAACGGCCACCATGTTTGAAGATGGCTATCTTCATTTGGCCCGGAGCATTTTGGCTGATCCTTCCACCGGTCTGGACATTAATAAGGTTGCCCAGCTAATTTGCAGGGATCAATATGCCGAGGAAGTCAGGGCTCTCCATCACTTGGTCCCCTATTCTGAAAGCAACTTGGAGCTGATGGCTGCCAAGGATGCTCATGCTTGCAGGGAAGTGTGGAGGCCGGCCTCTGTTGTCCCCGGCAATATTAAAGACCTGGTGGAGGCGATTCAAGACGCCGAAGAGCCCGAGGACATAGAAGCCGAGGTGGAAGGAGGGACCGAGGAAAATAATGCCTTCACTGAACAAACGGTCCTTCCTCCCCCCGGCACTATCACTGAAGACTGGCTGGACAAGCCTTTCGATGACATGCACCAATCTTAGGATAGCTTTTTTTTCCTTTGTTTTCTGTAATAGATGGTAGGGCTTTTGTAATTTTTTTGAATATCAATGAAAATCCTTCTTATGATTCGTGTTATTTCCATAGCTTGCTCATATTTTTGTATGCTAGGCCGAGGCACTAGACTTAAGAAGTCAGGATCCAAGGAAGGTCTCTTGTTCCTTATGGAGCAAGTGGTTAGGCCGAGGAAAGATTCCTCGGCTTTAACTGTGACTTGTAATCCTGTACCAAGGTGGACCCTTGGTAGGATGTATGGTAAGCCATCAGGCCAAGGAGGACCCTTGGTCTTGGCCGGTGTTAAGCCATCAGGCCAAGGAAGATCCTTGGTCTTGGCAGGTGTTAAGCCATCAGGCCAAGGAAGATCCTTGGTCTTGGCAGTTGTGTAAGCCATCAGGCCAAGGGGGACCCTTGGTCTTGGCTGTTGGTAAGCTATCAGGCCAAGGGGACCTCGTCTTGGCCGCTGTAAGCCATCAGGCCAAGGAGGATCCTTGGTCTTGGCTGATGGTAAGCCATCAGGCCAAGGAAGATCCTTGGTCTTGGCAGTTGGTAAGCCATCAGGCCAAGGAGGGCCCTTGGTCTTGGCTGTTGTGTAAGCCATCAGGCCAAGGGGGACCCTTGGTCTTGGCCGCCGTTGTAAGCCATCGTGCCAAGGGGACCCTTGGTCTTGGCCGCTGTAAGCCATCGTGCCAAGGAAGATCCTTGGTCTTGGCGGTTGGTAAGCCATCGTGCCAAGGAAGATCCCTTCGTCTTGGCCGTCTGTGTATCGGAGAGTCGGAGGTAATGTCCTCATCTTCCGGTCTTTGGGGTGAAGAGTTGATAGTTGCTTTGCATGTTGGAAGAAACTGCTTTCGTAGAACCGAAATGCGATTACATAGAACCGCAATCCTATCAACTAAAAAGACAAAAAAGGCGTAAAACAAAAGACCGAAAATAAATGACGAGAAAATAAAGAGCTAATTTATTGCATAATAAACTAGACTAGTGATAATATTTTCTAAGGTTGTCGGAGTGCCACGGATGCTTGAGATCCTTCCCCTCCTTGGTCCTTAATCCGTAGGTCCCTTCTCGAATGACTTGAGTGATGATATAGGGACCTTCCCAATTTGGGGAGAGCTTGTTACGTTCGCCTTCCGTCCGGTGGCCTCGATCTTTCTAAGTACCCAATCGCCAACTTGGAATACTCTTTTGATGACCCTCTTGTCGTGATATGCCTTGGTCCTTTGCTTGTAATTCACCATCCTCATCTCGCGCAACTAGTCGCTTTCTCATCTATCGTGTCCAGTCCAGGAGCCTATTGACCTTGTTGACTTGCTCATCGTAATGGGAATTTCTCACCGTAGGGATGGCCATCTCCGCCCGGTGCCATAGCCTCTAACCGAAGGTTAGTGCGAATGGGGTTTCCCAGGTTGGCCCCGGGTGGTTGTGCGAACAGCCCATAAGGCTAGGGAAGTTCGTCCAACCATCTACCCTCGCGTCCTTCAAGGTTCTTGGTGAGGGCGGTTAGGACCCGGTTGTTTCTTTATACGCTTGGCCATTTACCTTGTGATGGTACGCTACTGAAGATTTTGCATGGCGGACTTTTACTCTTCCCAACTCTGTAGTGAATGCTGTGGAGAATTGCAGTCCATGATCAGAGACAATTGTATGTGGGAGGCCGAATCTGCACCAGATGTTGTCATGGACAAAGTTGATCGCGTTCTCTTATGTTATCTTGGCTAATGCCTTGGCCTCTATCCACTTGGAGAAGTAATCAACAGCTACTATCACGTACTTGTAATTACCACGGGCGGGAGGGAAGGGTCCGATGATATCGATCCCCCACATATCAAACGGCCACGTAGGTATTACAAGTGTTTGCTCAACTGCCGGTAGTCTAGGAATGTCAGAGAACCTTTGGCACTTGTCACATTTTCGAACATAGGCGCGTGCGTCTTCCCTCAGGTTTGGCCAATAATACCCTAGTGATATGATTTTATCAGCTAAGGTTCTGGCCCCCGGGTGTCCGCCGCAAACACCTTCATGTACTTCTGCCAAGAGGTTCTCAATTTCCTTGGGATAGACACACCTTAGCAGGGGCTTGGTGAAAGATCTTCGGTAGAGGATTCCATTCATCACCACGAATCCATTCATCACCACGAACCTTGGGGACCTCTTTTTGATAAGCTTAGCTCGAACCTCATCTTCTGGTAGTTTTTCCTTCTCAATGTATTCAATGTAATCATCGATCCAGCATCTATCTTCTCCATCTAGGAGCATGATTTGTAGTCTTTCGTATGCAGGTTCCTCAGCATAAACCACGTAAGGACTGGTCTTAGAGACATCCATGGTAGCCAATTTGGAAAGGACGTCTGCGACTTGGTTATCTTCCCTGCCAATTTGTTTGAGCTCGAAAAATTCCATCTTCTTCGTCATATCTAGGACCAGGTCTCTATACTTGGCAAGGGTGGGGTCTTGGGTATTATACTCTCCTTTTACTTGTTTGACAACGAGTTGGGAGTCGCAGAAGGCCGCCACCCTAGTCGCTCCATAGAAGGAGGCTAATTCAATGCCAAATATTAGAGCTTCATATTCCGCTTGATTATTGGAGGCAGGGAACTTGAAACGGATGGCGTCTTGCGTAGTATATTCTCCTTCCGGGCTTGCTAGCAGAATTTCAGCTCCGCTTCTGTCCTTGGTGGCCGATCCGTCCGTATACAGGATCCAACAGTTGGATGGGAGTTCAATGGGAGAGTCTTTACCCTCTGGTGCTTTTTGCTTCCTAGAGGTGGGGAGGTGCTCACCCATAAAGGCAGTCTCGACCATGAAGTCAACCAAAGGCTGTGCCAGGAGGGTCTTCCTTGGTTGGTAAGTGATATCGAACTCGGTGAGAGCGATGGACCAATTAAGGAGACGCCCGGAGCCGTCCAACTTGTGAAGGATTTTCTTCAATGGTTCGTTGGTGTAGACGGTGATAGGATGTGCAGAAAAATATGCACGCAGCTTCCTTGAAGCAATGACTAGTGCGTATGCTATCTTCTCCACATTGAAATATCTGCTTTCTACATCGGACAGTGCCTTAGAGACATAGTAGACGGGCTTCTGAATTCCTTCATCCTTTCGAACTAAGACAGCTGCGACAGCATGATCAGTGGCAGCTAGGAAGACGTATAGCATCTCACCGGTAGTCGGACTGCTAAGCAAGGGAGGGGAACCCAAGTACTCCTTCAACCGAAGGAATGCTTCCGAGCATTCAGGAGTCCAGGAGAAGCTCTTGGTACCCTTCAATACCTTGAAGAAAGGCAGTGACTTTTCGGCGGATTTGGCGATGAATCTTCCAAGGGCCGCAATTCTTCCATTAAGTCTTTGGACCTCCTTGATGGTGGTAGGTTCCTTCATGTCAACGAGCGCCTTGATTTTCTCTGGGTTTGCTTCAATCCCCCTTTGGGAAACCATGAAGCCTAGGAATTTCCCTGCAGTAACTCCGAACACGCACTTGCTTGGATTCAGCTTCATGTTGTTTGCTCGGAGGTTGTGAATGGTCTCTTCTAGGTCAGGAACGTGGCTGCCTTCCTTGGTCTTTATGACCATGTCATCAATATAGGCTTCCATGTTTCTACCTATCTGACTTGCAAAAACTTGATTTACCATCCGTTGGTAAGTGGCACCAGCATTCTTGAGCCCAAAAGGCATCATGATGTAGCAGAAATTCCCCGAGGTGTTTGGAAGGCGATCTTCTCGATGTCCTCTTTCGCCATTTTTATCTCCGATGATAGCCCGAGTAGGCATCTAAGAAGCCGAGAGTTTGGTGTCCAGTAAATGGAGTCAACCAACTTGTCAATTCGGGAGAGGATAGCTGTCCTTGGGGCGAGCTTTGTTTAGATCGGTAAAGTCTATGCACATACGCCATTTCCCATTTTGCTTCTTCACCATAACGACATTAGCCAACCAAACGGGTATTTGACTTCGCAAATTATTCCGCGGCGAGTAACTTCTCGCACCTCTTCTTTTATAGCTTCCTCCTTGTCCCTTGCAAAATTTCTCCTCGTCGGGAGATGGTCTTCGCTAAAGGATCAACTTCTAAGCGGTGGAGGGCTACTTCTTCATTGATCCCCCTTATGTCTTCGACTCTCCAAGCAAAGACGTCGAGACTGCTTTTTCAAGAGGGATATGATTCTTTCTTTCTCTTCCCGTGATAGCTGGCCTCCTAGCTTGATTTTTGTTCGGGATAGTCGGGATTAATGACTACCTCTTCTAGCTCATCTACGTGCTTCATTTCTGGTCCGTCTCGAAACTCCGGAGATTCGATGATGATCTCTCGATTCTCCTCCCTTCATTGTCGTTTACATTGAGGCCTTCTTCCTCCATAAGTTTATCAATGTCCTGGAAGATCGTTCTTCCCGAGTCATGGTTGGCCCCCGAGTTCCGGTTATTGACGAGAATGGGGTCTTCCTCGGAGATGGGTAGAACTATGCGTTGGTCATCCACGGTTTCTAGGACCATAGGTGCCTCTTCGGGTAGCATGGGTACGGGTGGATCTACGCCTTGGTCATCCGCGAGTTTCTAGGACCGTAGGCTCTTCTTCCAGTGTGGGTAGAGTTACGCCTTGGTCATCCACAATTTCTAGGACCATAGGTTCCTCTTCCTCACTTTCCCATACTTCACGGATATAGCTCATTCTAGAGCTAGTTTCGGTGGTCTTACGTGATTTGGAGATCTTGATGTTCTCCTCGGGCGTATCTATCTCCACGCTTTTTGACTTTTTCCGGCTCTTGACAACATGTTCCAAGAAATCTTTGGGGGTTGCCACTGACGCATCCAATGCCGGCCACGAGTGGGAAATTTAACTCGTTGGTGAGGAAGGAGGCCACCATCCCAAGTTTGGCTTGACTTGGAATGCCTATAATCGCATGATAGTCACTAGTCAAGTCCATAACTATAAAAGTGACAGTAGCTTTGGCTCGGAAGGGATGATCGCCGACTTCGAAGTTCTAGTTCTACGGTTCCCTTTGCTCCAACCTTATGGTTGGTGAATCCTTCAAGCCTTCCATGATATGGCTCCGGCCACGGTGTCTTTCAACCCCATTTGTTGGAAGGTCAATAGTATAGGATGTCACGGGAGGCCCCCGTGTCAACAAGAAGTCTTTCGGATTCAACATTGTCAATTCGGCCCTTGATGACCAAGGGCTGCTCACGAGCCGCTCGACTTCCCGCCAACTCATTCGGAGAAAAACTAATGACTTCTTTCGCTTTATGGATCCAAGCAGGGACATGGTATACTTTGCTTAGCTCGTGGATCCGGTCCCTTAGCTTTCGGTGGAGGTCACCTCTTCGTGGATCACATGTAGTTTAGCCCTAGGAGGCCTTCGATCTTCATCCTCACTCTTGGAGTCATCTTCACTCTCCTCTTGCTTCCGCTTTCGCTTGCCATCTTTCTTCATGACATAACGGTCTAACTTTCCCTCGTCAACCCATTTGTTGGATTATCTTCTTAAGGGCCCGTGCAACCATCGGTGGTGTGCCCGTTGTCCTTGTGAAAATCACGGTATTTGTTCTTGTTGCGGGGATATTTTGGGTGATCGATCGGCGGACGAGGTGGAGGAAGGTTTACTAGCCGCATGATTTCAGAGATGGGCTTTGTAAGAGGGGTGAACTCCGGCTTCTCGTGCTTCTCGTTCTATTCTTTCCTTTGGAACCCTTGCCGTTCCCGTTGTCATTACGTCTGGGGTTAGTTGCTTCGGAGTTCCGTCTTGTCGGCTCCCCTTTTCTTTGTCTTGTCTTCGACCATGGAAATGGCATAAGCCACCTTGTACAATTCGGCCTTGGAATTAGGTTCCCTGGCGAGAGTTCATAAATGAGGGGGCCCGATTTTAACCCGTAGTTGAAGCAAACTATGACCTCCCTATCGGTGAGGCTTTCTTCAACTTGGTCCGCCATTTTTCGTAACCTATTGTAGTAGGCGAGGGTGGTCTCTCCCTTCCCTTGCTCAATGTTGGCCAAGTCGGTTAATCTCATCTTCCTCTTCCCGGTAGTGGCAAAATGATCTAAGAACATTCTCCTCATGCCCCTCCAAAGAATCGATGCAACCTTTCTTGAGCTCACGGAACCAGTCAAAGTCGTTCGAGAAGGTGCTCGCGAAAGCTTTGCGAGCAAGTCATCAGTGGTGAGGAGATTCATGGTTTGTTCGAAACTTTGCACATGGTCCTTGGCGTCAGTGTTTCCGTTGTATTTCTCGAAATTTGGGAGCTTGAGGTTAGGATGGGGAGGTGCAGCAGTTATTCTCAAGGAAAACGGACGGGTGGCCCAATCATAATCGTCGTCATTATATTTCTTTCCCATCTCCATATCATCCAAATTCCTTTGCTTCAATAGCTCCCATTGCTTTGTTTCTATTCCCTTCTCACTGCTTGAGCGAGTGCTTCGTTGGGAGCTTCTGACTGACTTGTCTTTGGGGCGATCATTCACCCTACTATGCTCCGCTTCATGTCGGTGGCCATCACGTTTGGAGGGGGCCTTATCACGTCTTGGTTCCGTGTCTTGTGCGCCAAGTATCATCCCGTAGGGCTCTGGGGTCCTTGGCCTAGCAAATTCTCGATGCCGAGGACGAGGAGAGTCCGGTCGACGAGGACGATGAGAATCGAACGATGAGGACGAGGAGAATGCGGTCGACGAGCTCGAGGAGACGTGGGACGCCGGGTGTCATGATAAGACGAGCAGAGGGATAGGCGCCTATTCAAGCCGAGTCTTGTCCTTAGGTCCCCGGGAGTTCACTTCCTCTTCCCTAGGAGTTAATTGGCTTCTCGGGTCGACCACGGGATCCTTCGCTTCTTGGTATGCCGAGGACGAGGAGAATCCACAGGGGCCGGCATTGGTAGTTCGGCGATCTTCGGGGAGGAGCCCGATGCTCTCCATGTTCCTTTCTCAAAGGTGGGCCCATTGATGGCACAATGAATGGAGCCATGGAATGATCTGGGTCCATTTGCAAAAGAGCAACTTGTGTTTCATACATCCTTTGCAAAGTCTCCATTTGTTTGTGTAACAAAGAGCGTCGGTCAACGGGTTGAGATCCTCCTGCTTGACCGGCGTCGGCATTCTTTGTTTTCTTCCTTCCTGCTTGCTTCCCACGAGCACGAGTAGGACGAGGAAGGTCATTGCCCTCTCCCTCGGCATTTGCCTGACCCATGGAACGAAGAGTCATGGCAAGGGGAGGAATGGCATCAGTCTGAGGTAGAGGAGGAGGAGGAGGCAGTGGCTCCTCGGTTCCAGTGTTTCCCCCATTCACTTGGGTGGGATCCTCAGCTGTAACACTTGTGAATTGTCCGTCCATTATTGAAATAGCCCGGATCCGAGAAAGGCCTCGCGGCCCCGGCATCTGGCAATCTTTCGCGTTGGAGGTGTCTCGCCGTTTGTTTTCGCATTTGTAGAGTCGCCACGCCGTTTTTATTAAGCCCAAAACATTGAAAAAGGGCATCAGTTTAAAGATAATTTTAAACTGTTTTTGTGTGATGAGATTTTGAGTTCGGAGGTCAGATGACTCCCCGGGAAGAGAATATTAGAATATTAGAGCTCACCCGAGTAGCCTCGTAAAACGAGTCTTTCGGATACCCCTAATATCCTTTAAATGTTGTGTGTGTGTGTGTGCTTTTAAAAATGCATGCTGTATCGGATGTCTACATTGTATGCTATGTATGGAAATGTATTGAAATAGTATAGGAAGGAAGCCTTACCAATGTTGGTTTGTGTCTGTCTTCCACTGGGGAATGGTGTTTGAGGTCGGAGTAGCGTTCCGGTATGGATCGGGATTGCTTCGGGAGGGACCGGTTGTCTGCGGACAGAGTTTCGGCGTGAGTTGAGGTTGTAGGCTGCGTTCGGGCAGAGGTTCGGCGTGCGTGGGGATCGTCGGGATCACTCGGGCGAGGTTCGGCGTGCGTTGTGGTGGCGAGTTACTCGGGCGGGGTTTCGGCGTGATTTGGGATCGTCGGTTTGACTCGGAAAGAGCCGGGACACCGTGGAAAGACCGAGGCAAGGCCTCGGAGTACCACGAGGGGCCTCGTAGTACCTCGAGAGTGCCTTGGGACAACGCGGGAGCGTCTCGGGAGCGCTCGGGGAGGCTTCGGAGCACCACAAGGGAGCTCGGAAGGCCTCGGAAGGATCCGAAAGGGGCCGGGAGTGCCTCAAGAGGACTTAGAGGGGAGCCAGAAGGCTAAGGGAGGAAGAGAGAAGAGGGAGGGTGTGTAAAATGAGGAGGGGGAGCCCTCTATTTATAGTAAAAATTTCGGAGCAAAGAGGTCCGTACGGACCTTCTTGGTTATCCGTAATTTTGGATTTCCTCGATTTGAGGGAATCTCGCAATGATGGAGAATATTCTGGAATGATGGTGTTCCCTGAGCAATAAGGTCCGTACGGACCATCTTGCATGCAAAGAGGTCCGTACGGACCAACTCTGCAGGGAAGTAATCATTTTCCCCGGGATTTGAGGGAATATTGTGGACTTTAAGGGGATTCAGTAATCATTGAGACAAAGAGGTCCGTACGGACCTTAATTGCTTTTCTGATTTCCTGAAAATTCCCAAAAGGTCCTTTTGTCCCTTTTTATCCCAGGAAGGCTCCTCCCTTGGTTTGGTTGGGGGTTTGAGAGGGTTTTGAGAGGGTTTTGAGTGAGAGAGGTCTCTGAGACTGCGTGGATGAGTCTGCGGTGTTTCCCGTGTGTTTGAAAGGGGGTGATCCAGATTGGGGTACTTACAAGCCCCTCGACGACGTCACTTATGGAAGAAGTGGGGTCGCCGATAAGATAAGGGTCCTAATCTGGATCGCGTGCTGGGAGAGGAAGTGACCGTGAGGGTCAATGTGAGGACGTGGTGGTGTCCTTTTGTGTGACCGTTTAGGTCAATAGGCTGGACCCTGTGATAGGATTCCTACGTATCCCTGGCGGGAATCAAGCCTAGTCGTAGTTCGGGTGTGGGGTGAGTGTTTTGTGAATGCGGGCGTGGTGGTGCCCTGAAGTGTTGTGTGACCGCCGAGGTCGGTGGTAAGGACGTGGTGGTGTCTGGGTGACCGCATAGGTCGATGGCCGGACCCCGTGATAGGATTCCTACGTATCCCTGGCGGGAATCAAGCACAGTCGTAGTTCGAGGTCGTGAATTTGTGAGTGCGGGCGTGGTGGTGCCACTGAAGTGTTGTGTGACCGCCGAGGTCGGTGATAGAGACGGGGTGGTGTCCTAAGATGTGGTGACCGCCGAGGTCAATTGTGAGGACGTGGTGGCGTCACGGGATGGAAATTTTACGATTTTCCTAATCGGGTGGTTTAAGGCCTTCCGGCCGGAGATAGAGAGTGAGGACTCCGAATCGTCTTCGATTGCGGTTGGTGCCACGCCGGAGGACTTTGAATCGTCATCGACGGCGGTCGGTGCCACGCCGGGAGGATTTTGAATCGTCATCGCGGAGGTTGGTGCCACGCCGGGAGGACTTTGAATCGTCATCCGGCGGCGGCGGTTAGTGCCACGCTGGAGGACTTTGAATCGTCATCTGGCGGCGGTTGGTGCCACGGGAGGACTTTGAATCGTCATCTGGGCGGTTGGTGCCACGCTGGGAGGACTTTGAATCGTCATCCGCGGAGGTTGGTGCCACGGCGAGGACTTTGAATCGTCATCTGGCGGCGCGGTTGGTGCCATGGGAGGACTTTGAATCGTCATCTGGCGGCGGTTGTGGAGGCATGGCTGCCTTGTGCTTCGAGAGGCGTAGATGCCTTTGTGTTTTTGCCTGTTGAGTAGAAGATTGGACTTACGATGACTGCCGGTGCTTGCGTTGCCGTTGAAGTGGGCGAGGATGACGGCCGGTGATTGCTTCCCCATTTGGCATTTTGGAGGCGCTTCGTGCCTTGGGACTTGTACTTGGAGGTGTTGGCTCCTTCTTGTGCTTGTTTTGCCGTTGAGTGGGCAAGGATGATGGTCGGTCTTTGAGGATATGCAGTCTTGTATGACTTCCCTTTCGACTTGTTGGGGAGGAGCTCGGGCTTACTTTGATGGCCGGTGCTTGCGCTGCCGTTGAAGTGGGCGAAGTTCGGGCTTACATCTGACTGCCGGTGCTTGAATTGCTGGGGATGCGTGACCTTGTAAGGGCCCTTTTCTGTTGGGAAGATGACTTCGGACCTCCAGTGGTTGAGTTGTCGTTGAGCGTTTGGAGGCGTCCTTTGCCTTGATATTTGTGCTGGGATGTGTTGGCTCCTTCTTGCATTGCCGTCGGGCGTTTTGGAGGCGTCTCGTGCCTTGGGATTCGTGCTGGGAGGTGTTGGCTCCCTCTTGAATTGCCGTTGAGCGGGCGGTGGTTGAATTGCCGTTGGAGTGGGCGAGGACCGGTCTTACGCTGATGGCCGGGGATTGAATTGCCGTTGAAGTGGGCGAGGACCGGTCTTACGCTGATGGCCGGTGGTTGAATTGCCGTTGAAGTGGGCGAGGACCGGTCTTACGCTTGACGGCCGGTGGTTGAATTGCCGTTGAAGTGGGCGAGGACCGGTCTTACGCTTGACGGCCGGTGGTTGAATTGCCGTTGAAGTGGCGAGGACCGGTCTTACGGCCCGATGGCCGGTGATTGAATTGCCGTTGAAGTGGCGAGGACCGGTCTTACGGACGGCCGGTGATTGAATTGCCGTTGAAGTGGCGAGGACCGGTCTTACGGCCGACGGCCGGTGGTTGAATTGCCGTTGAAGTGGGCGAGGACCGGTCTTACGCTGATGGCCGGGGATTGAGTTGCCGTTGAAGTGGGCGAGGACCGGTCTTACGCCGATGGCCGGTGGTTGAATTGAAGGGTTAGGGACCATTACGCACTTGGATTTCTTTGGAAAAGGCCTCGGGACGGCCGGGGGCAAAGATTATAAGGGCGAAAAGTAATTTGGCCACCCTCTTGCAAAGAGGTCCGTACGGATCAACTTTGGTTGCAAAGAGGTCCGTACGGACCACTTTGATTTTTACTGATTCCCATTTTGACCGGGCTTAAATTCCGAGGCTCCCTCTTCATTTCCCATTCCCAGTTCGTGAACCAGCGAGAGAGAAAGAGAGAAAACTCCATTTTTGTCCAAAATCTTCCATTTTTCTTAGCTTGAATTGCTTGCAATGGCGGAGGGATCTCGAAGGAGTCGTCGTCAGCCTTGATCAGGAAGTGGTTGAGCAGCGAATGGAGCTCCAAAGGAATTGGATTTCGTTCGTTCCATCTTCGAAGAACCCGGATGTTTTGTATCCGAATCCGGAGGTGCATAATCGTCGCTCCATGAACGTCGGGGAGGTAAGAAATCTGTTCCGTTTTGATTCCCTGCTCGAATTTTTGAATGCTAGAACTAGGTTTTAGTTTTTCGCATTTTTGAATTTTTTGTTATTATTTTATGCCTTTTTTGTGAAATTCTTGATGAATTGTTGAAAATAGACATGTAAAAATTATGGGTATGTGTATTTTGTGCAGAAATGTGTAGATTAGCTTTTATTTGTGAAAATAAAGTGCTTCTCTAATGAAATGCATGCTTTGGTGTGTCGTACCGTATGCTATTTATGTATGTACATTATGAGAAAAATTATCGTGTAGTGATAATTTTTGTGAAAAAATTTGACACGTGCCGTGTTTTGTGACGGGTTATATGTGAAAGTGTGTGCCGTGTAGGGACGGATTTTTTTTTTTTTTTATGCATATGTGTCGTGCCGTGTTTTTGGGTGACGGACTCTGTGGGGAAAATATGTGCAATATGTGCTGTGTTGGGACGGATTTTCTTTTGAAAATGTGTCGGGTAGGGTTTAATCCCCCCCTTTTTTTCTTTTGAGAAAATGTGTACAGTGTGTGCCGTGTTTTTGTGACGGACTGCATGGGAAAAATTATATGCATGATATATGTGAAAATTATGTGCATTGTGTGCCGTGTTTTGTGACGGGTTACATGGAAAAATTATATGTATAATGTATGTGAAAATTATGTGCAATATGTGCCGTGTTTTGTGACGGGTTATATGTGCCTTTATATTAAGTACATGATTGACGCATTACCTTTCTTTGTGTTTACCTGCGGGATGCGGGAGCTTATGGCCGGAAGGCCAAGAGGATGAAGACTCGGGGATCGCTCGAGGCCGTTGTGGAGCTATGGCGGCGGATGCCCGATATTTCCGTGGACGGTAGGCCGAGTCCCCGGAGGTCGGTTTATGCTTGGCCTAGGTGTGTTCGTTGAGAACCCGGGCTGGAGTGTCGACACGAGGAAGAACAAGAGTGTCTTCCTGGGTTTATCTCGAGTATTGGTGGGATACCACCCACACCTTCCACACAGTGGGGGCGAGGTGACAAAGTGACGCCCACCGATTTTCTATTATCTGCTCTCCTTCAAAGTGGGAGCTCGCGAGGCGGAGAGACATGATCTCGATGATGTCTTGCCGAAGCCGCCGGGCTTTGAGCCTCGTCCTCGCAGGGCCTGGGCATGTTGTATAGCGACGTGGAGCCGAGGATCACGTCCAAGATTGGGGCCTACATCCGAGGTACCGGCCGGAGTGACGACAGGAAGCGATTAGCGCGCTCCTTCTTGTGGTATGCACCGTCAGAGACTCTGTTCTCGAACCACGCGACCGCAGGCTCCCTTCGCTTTGTTGGAGAGCTTGATTGACCTGGATAGGGTTTGTGATATTGCTTGGGGCGAGGCGAGGCTTGGCCGAGCTCTACTTCTCCTTGGACCGGTTTAGCGGGGGTGGCGGATTCGTTGGCTTTGTTTGACTTTGCTCTGGAGGTATGCGTTTATTGCCTTTTTTTTTGATTTAGCGATTGTCATTTCTCCATTGTCTTTTGCCTTGAGCCTTCTCTGTTTTTGTCACAGTGTGGTTTTATGAGGTTTTCAGTGCTTCCCGTGGGATAGGGATCCTGGGTACATTCTTTGCGTACCTGCTATCTTTGGGACGGGCTCGTACGGCGAGGAAGAGGAGGACCCGGCCGGGGAAGCTCACCATCGCCTACGGGGATGTGCGGGAGCGTCCTGAGAGAGATAGCCGTGAGGGGTTTGTCTTGTTCCCGTGGACTCGGTATGAGGGAGATGAGTTTGAGGGCTCCCGAGGTGACAGCCCGCGGCGGAAGATGCTTTGCGGGGCTTCGACTTGTGATGTCATGTACTTGGGGAGCGGGTCTTACGCGGCATGGCCCCGGTGTGCTTCCCGTGGCTCCGAGGGACCCTCCCTTTGGGATGCTTGACTCCGGGATATGGATGTGCCTCGACTTCGAGAGGTACCTTGGCGGTGTCGGCGCGAGGAGTTCATCTTATACGGAGAGGAGTACGGGGCCTTCGTGAGGAGGAAGGCGAGGACGCCGCAGTCTTGGCGCGCGAGAGAAGAGGCCGCCCGCGAGCTCCCCCGTAGGTTCCGATGCCGGGACCGGATTTCACGTACGTCCGCAGGGGACGGGTCGAGGAGGAGGGTGTACATGCCCGTTCTGGCCGAGCTCCTCGCTGCATACCGAGTGGATCCCGACAGATCGGTGAGTGTCTTGACTCTTTTCCATCTTGGCATCTTTTACGTATTTTTCTCTTTTTGTTGTCGAGTGTAAGCGTATTCTTTGAGCGTTTCCTTGGCTGCTTGTTGGTGCAGAGTCCCGGGGAGAGCCTACGATATGCCGACTCGCCGTTACGTGGCGACGCGTTCCTTCGCTAAGAAGATGGCGTCGAAGATGTCCCGCCGGTCTTCGCGTCGTGTGCCGCCGCACGAGCCTATGCCTTCGAGGCATTCGTGGACGTTCCTCCGCCTAGAGCCGAGCCTGAGCCGCAGCAGAGGGGCCTTTGAGGGGGCGGCATAGCATGGATGCCGGACGTCTTCGGGAGCCGCAGGGCCTTCGAGGGAGCAGCCCTTTTATCGCTCATGCCTTCGCACGGCGCACAGGCGAGGGTTCCTCGAGCCTTCTTTCTTTGATCCTTTCGCCGGATTTGATCCTTCCGAGTACTTTTCGTGGGAGCCTCCGTGGTGCTCGGTATTCCGACGACGAGGATGTGACGGGCGAGTTCTTTAGGATGCCCGACTTTTCTTTGAGGACCTTCGCGAGGATGATGATGCCGAGGATTCTCGATTAGTATTCATTTGCTTTCCCTCTTTTCATATCCCTCCTTTTTTTTTTTTTTTTTTTTGTTTAGCAACAGACATTTATTGGTACCTGTAATAAAACACATGTATTTGCGTGGCAAACAAAGATTTTATTTTAAGATTTAATGTCATTTTGTGATTCCTGGATTTGTCCTTGAAATTGTTGCTATTATTATTTTTTATTTTTGTACATGCCACGTGAGCCGAGAGTGCATTTGTGGGTAGTGTTGGTTTGCCGGGAATGGCTTTGGCCGTTGTTTGGGCGCTTGGAGCAAGGTTTTGCCGAGGACAAATGTTTTTGTACCGTTTGCCGAGGAAATGGGCTCGTTTGCAAGTGAGGTCCGTACGGACATACTTAGCATGCAAAGAGGTCCGTACGGACCAACCTTGCTTGGGAAGGACATAAATGCTTTCCAAGTCCGGTTCTTCCTCATTTCCCCATTTGCGCCATTTTCGAGCTTTCTTCCCCATTTTCTCTAGGAACCTCCATTTTTGCCATGGATTCTTCGTACGTCCTAGAATTTTGCCGAGGCTTTCGCAGAGAGGCAAGCACACTTCCTCGAGCAGTTGAAAACGTGGATGCGGCGCCGTATGAGGCATCGTAGACGGGCTTTCGAGGTAAGGTTTCGTCTTTGCTCGGTTTGGTCTTTTAAGGAGTTGGTTCCCGATTGGGATTTGTTGCGGGCCGCCGCGGTTCTGGGATGTTAGGAGGCACGTGCATCAAGTTTCTCCTACAATGAAATGGTGCCCACTTTTGAGGATTTTCGGGCTTTGATTGGAGGACCGGAGGTGGAGGCCATCTCGCTTCCTTTGGTTGGTGGTGCCGCCGCGAGCGTGAAGCTTGCGAGACTTTCTTCGTTCTTCGTTGGAAGAAGTGCAGGCATGATCCTTGATTTGGGTCATATCGACATTTCGAGCCGCCGAGCGGTTCATGGTTGATGATGAGAGTGACGTCTCTTGGGATGTATTTGCCTTGTGCGTGATGGCGACGCTTTTTTCGGTTCCACTCGTGGCATTTGTGATGGCGCTTTGCTAGATGTGGTAGGGCACCGCAGAGCCGGGAGAAGATATTGTCCCGTTGGTGCCGGGGAGACTCTTCATGGTATCGACCGTCCGGCAACCTGGGGATAATTTTATGAGAGGGGGAAGCCCCGCTTTGCTCACCTTGTGGCCGCGAGAGAGACTTCAGGCCATGCCCGAGGCTCCGACGTCGTTTAGCCCGTGGTCATTTGCTCGCCGACCTCTTGTGTTGGATATGGATCACCGCCCGGGAGAGATGGATGGCACAGCCTGGGTACGCATCGATTCGCCGGTGGGTTCCGCACCGAGGATTGAGACCGGAGGATCTTGCAGGAAGGGTCCTACGTTGTCGAGTTCCAGTTTGTCTTGGTCCTCCTTCTATATTCCGTCGCTTGTTTCCCGGCAGCTTGGGATGAAGCAGAGCCTTTGTTGGCCGGGATGACCTTGCTACCGCGGAGGTAGTTCCTCTTTGTATGGCAGCCTTCAGTGCCTTCTTGTATTTTCCGAGTGGTATGGAAGTATTCCGCTTTCCCTCCCGCGGTACTCCTTAGACGTCGGGGAGCGTTGTATTGACGACTCGCATCCGGCCCGGCTATGAGCAGCGTGTTGGGCAGTCCCAAGTGGTCTTGGAGAGCGAGCGTGCAGCGATTCTGGGACCCGGTTGCCGTAGTAGCTATTGCCTTAGGAGTTCCGAAGCCCGGTCCGACCCTTTGGATGTGACGGGAGACACTTTGTTTGACTACGAGACTAGAGTTGACCGACCGACAGGAGAGGTCCTCTTTGCGTACTCGCAGGAGGAGATCCGAGCCGAAGCACGGGCGAATGAAGCCCCGAGAGCTACCGGATTATTTGACTCTACTGGGAGGACCCCGATCTCTGACCGAGAGACGCAGAGTTGGTTCACGTGGAGCGAAAGAAGACTCGCCGGTGGACGAGGGAAGAAGGGAGAGAATGGCGGGGGGACAAGCGCGGATGGCGCGGAATGACCTCCTAGGTATCCATTCATTGCATTGCAAACACATTATTAGTTAAATGTATTAAGCCGTCTTTTAGCATGTTGTGAACTTGAGAGTAGACCGTGCTTGAACTCATCAAGAAATGTTGTAACCGTTAGTGATTTGTGATTTACTTTTAAAGCTTTGTCGAGACGCAAGATCCTTTGTTTGCCTTTGCTTCTGTTGTGCACTTTGTCGGCGTCCATCTTTGACTTTTCGTTGCATTCGCTGACCGAAGCGCCTCGGCCCCGACGGCAATCCCCTTTGCCGAGGCTTTCAGTGCTTGGCCGAGAGGTTGAATGTTCCCTCGACAAGTCGTTTTGACGGTCTTTTTGTAGCTTCCTTGCCTCTTGTTGGCGTCGGGCTCTTGACCTCAATTTCGCAGCCTTCGCTGAGCTTCTTTTGTTTTTTTGTGAGCCCTTGCTCAAGCTCTCTTTTTTTTTTTTTTTGAAGCGCGTGAGGGCGAAGGCAAGCCCCCGGCTTGGAAGCATACATGAGTCGGCCGTTTGATGCCGAGTGACCCTGATGTCCTTTTTTCGATGTTGCCGCCGCCGTTTGACTTGGTCAAGGTGACTGTCGGGCGTGTTCTTGAAAAGTGCGGAGCTTCGATGGAGGTCTTGATTGACATTCAAACTTTTGACTTTTTGTATATTTTTAGACCGGACCAATTAAGGTTGCCTACGTCTCCGGACTGAGGGCTCAGTTCGCGTAGTTCGACACTACATGGAGTGCCAAGAGATGCACAAATGTTCTTCTTCAGGCGAAGTATCTCGCGAAGTTTGCTTCCGTTGACTTGATTCATGAAGCGGATTGCCGTCTAGGTCCGTCGCCTTTCATGGCGCCTCCGGAGAAGATCTTTGAACCACGAAAGTGGCCGATCCATGTGGGTTCCCATTTTCCCAGCTGGGTTGGTTCGAGTGGGAGGCTTTTCTTTGAGTACAAGGTCACCTTCCCCGATGTCTCGGGATTTGACTTTCTTGTCGAAAGCTCTAGCCATCCCGCTTTGATAGGCTCCTGACGTGTTCCATGGCCTTTAGTCGTCAGCTCATCTAGCGTGAGCCAATTCGTCATGTCGGCTCGGGAGCCATTCGACTTCGTTGATGTCATTTTCCAGCAAAGACTGGAGTGAGGGAATTTCTAGCTCGATGGGAAGGACTGCTTCCATCCCGTATGTCGTGGCAAATGGGGTTTCTCCCGTGGTCCGTTTCGACTGATGTGCGGTAGCCCCAAAGTGCAAGGTGCAGCTTCTGCCAATCTCGTCCTCGGGTGGTCATTTTTCGGATGATCCGTTCGAGGGTTTTGTTTGCCGCCTCCACGGCGTCCGTTTGTTTGTGGCCGGTAGGGAGAAGATTTGTGGCGTGTGATCTTGAATTCACTCCGCCAGCCCAATCGAATTCCCCTTCGAAGTGTGAGCCATTGTCCGATATGACCTCATTTGGGATGCCGTATCGGCAGATATGATGTTTTCCTTGAGGAAATGCGCGACCTTCTGGAGGTGAGTACCTTGTAGGACTTGGCTTCGACCCATCTGGGTGAAGTAGTCGATGGCTACTAAGATTGAACTCGTGACCGTTGCCACCAGCGGAGCGATTTTCCCGATGAAGTCAATTCCCAAGTGGCAAAGGGCCATAGGTGTAGTCATGCAAGAGAGATCGTGGGGCGGGTAGATGATTGAGGTTGGAGAACCGTTGGCACTTGTCGCAGCCTTCGGACGAAGTGGATGCACCGCTCCATGGAGATCCAAGAGTAGCCCATCCCGAGAATGATTTGCATCGTGGCTCGGGCGTTCATGTGGGGACCGCAAGCCCCATTGTGGACTTCTGTTCATGAACTTGCTTGCTTCTTCTTGGCCGATGCAGCGTAGGAGTGGCCCATGGTAGCGTTTCTTGTATAACATGTCCCCGAGGATGACGAAGTGAGAGGCAAGGCGTTTTAGGGCCATGATGCTCTTGGTTATGACCCCTTCTGTGTGTGGGTCTCCCTTGTTCATGAAGGTGGCTTTCCCTGCTCTTGAGGTATTGGAAGATCGGTTTGTCTTTGGAAATGGCGTCTGACTTGCGTCTCTTTCGCTCTTCAAAGAATCTTGCAAATCGTTGTGATTAAAACCTTCTCTATGGGCCCGGTTTTTCTCTCGTTTGACAACATGCTTAAATGTTTGCTTGATGCATTAATGTGTTTGCCAGATGAATTGTTATTAACTTATTTTGATTAGTTAATATCATCATTTGTTAAAGATGCAATGAAATGATTTTTTTTTTTAGGAAGGTCGGACCTTTTATTGAAAGCGTGAAGACTGTACATTGTTGACCAAAGATTCACCATCGTCGGGCGTAAAGCCGTCAAAAGACACAAAAGATGTGAATACACAGACAACAAGACTCGAAGCTAGACTATAGGCAACGAGGATCGGGACCAGCTTCATTACTCTCGGATGGCCGTAGCTCTGAGGGAGCGGTGCGCCGGGTTCAGTGGCCAATCTTCCCTTCGTACGAGTCCCTGAAAGTAGCTTGCATGCGGTTCGATTTCAAACCGTATCGCGGAGGTTTTTGGCCGCTCCCGATGATGTCCCTCCATTAGTGTTGCTACCGCCCTGGGGTTTTTGATGATAGAAGTCGCCGAGGCTACTTCTAGGAGGGCGAAGCATTCGCCGATTCGGAGTGGATTCTTGCCGATGTTGATCACTTTCATAGAATCTCGCTTCTTTATCCGGGATCTTTGCTTGGACGACGTTTACAATGTCCGATTCGAGCTGGACATGCGCTATATCTCCTTCCCCGATTGCCTCGAGGAGGTCGCGCCATTGTTCGTCCAAGTTGGACACCGGAATGTTCAATTGAACTAAGCCGTGATGGCCGTCCCCGTAAGATCCGAGAGTGTCGGCTAGAGGGTTGTCTTGCACCGGGGATCGGTGATGAGCCGCTTGCAAGAGGGTTTTCTGCGAAGTAAGTGGTCTACTCCTCGATCAATCTCCATTAGAGCATCCATCTCGATCCTCTCTCAAGCATTCTTCACGCCGCATATATCGAGTTGTCATCCCGACCCATGAGTTCTTCAATTTCCAAACTCATCGCGGCTTAGAGCGTGGATGTAAGGATCCACTTCGTAGCGGGACAGTAGGAGAATCATCTCTGGGAGTAAGAGTATTCGGTCATGTCTGGGACCTTCTTCGGGGTCATAGTCTTGTTGGCCAAGCACTCGCCATCGCACCGCTTCCGCGGATCACTTCGATCGCTCCATTGGCATTGATGAATTTCACGCATTGGTGAAGAGTAGATGATACCGCTTTCATCCGATGTATCCAAGGCCGTCCCAACAAAGAGAAGGTGGGTTTGATTTCCACGACTTGGAACTCCACCGACTCCAGGTTGTACGTCGAATTGATCCTCAAATTGATGACTCCTACGATTGGTCGTGCTGGAGTCGTAGGCTCGGATTACCCGAGGTGAAGGCCTTATCGAGAACGGTCGATGCGGAGTCGCTTCAATGTGCTCAAAGCGATGATGTCGATCGCAGAGCCGTTATCAATCAAGACGTTCGGGAGGAAGAACATCTCTATCTTTATGAGGATGAGGAGGGCTTCGTTGTGCCGATTCTCACATATTGGCAAGTCATCGTCGCAGAAGGCTAAACCGCTTCCCGTGCTACCGCTTGACTCCGCCTCTTCGGGGGAACGTTCGATCCATCCATTTGTATGCCTTGGCCGGGGCGTAGATCGTAGGGAGACAGCTGCCCTCGGGCGTTCTTGTCAATTCTCGGTCACGAGATCTCTTGACTACGGTTTCACGCTCCCAGAAGCGGGACAAAGATGCCGACGGTTTCGGAAATTGCAGGAGTCCGCTCTCGCTTGGAGTTTCGTCAACGGCTATTGAGTTTACCC